>DWTO01001480.1:0-16163 GCA_018244755.1 Jemadia pseudognetus
TTTTACACCCAGATACAGAACAAATACCTGTGCTCATCACACAAATATTTATTCTGGGTGGGAATCGAACCCACAACTCCCGGCGCAACAGTCAGGTTCGCTAACCATTGCACCAACGGGCCAGTCCTCTGTCTACCTCTTTGAGTAATTATTATGAGTAATTATTTTTATAAAATATTTTATTATTAGGGAGGTAAACATAGTTGCAGATTGTAAACAAGTAACCTGTCGCCGACACAAATCTATCAACTAAAATAATGTCATA
Organism: Jemadia pseudognetus; assembly: GCA_018244755.1. Classification (NCBI taxonomy): domain Eukaryota; kingdom Metazoa; phylum Arthropoda; class Insecta; order Lepidoptera; family Hesperiidae; genus Jemadia; species Jemadia pseudognetus. The sequence goes on from DWTO01001480.1 coordinate 266, forward strand.
AAAAAACGATTAAATTAATGTGGCTTGCAGAACTCAATAAGATTACCTCATGTTATTGCGACAATTTTACCATTTCTATATGTAAATGAAGAAATGAAGAATTTATTTCACTCACAATAGCTACTAGCACTACAATAGCACAATAGCTTATAACTGCCAGGGTATGATAAAGTTGCCATGGAAAGCAAAGAAGTTAATAACAGTAATTATTTCAAAATCTGGTAAACCGAATCTGTCGAGGTCATTGTAATTTCTACAAATATGTTAGAGATACGAACATGCATCGGAGTTCGTTAGGAGGGTTAAATGGTATATTTCTCGGATGTCGTATGACGCCTGACGTGTTTGTATAACCGTTTCACGCTTCAATCGTCCGGAGCACAAACGGGCGCGCAGTAGGTCCGTTACTGGAGATGTTTCCTTTGACAGTATGCTGAAGCGTGCTAACTTGGGCTGAAACGCTATCAAAATTCAATCTTATTCGAAACTTCGTCCAAGATCCCGTTGACTTGTTGAAGCTTGTCAAAATGTATATTTCATACATATTTTGGTTCTGAGATCAAGATTTCCTGATTTCAAATCACGAGTAAGGCGTTGTTGCATTTCTCTTAGATTTTTTAATAGTGGCTCGGAGTATAGATATGATGATGCCCAGTGTATGGTAATAGGCTCACCACCTATTACATAGGACCTTAGCACCTAGGACGTAAACATAACTGGTGAAACGTGGGAGTGTGCTAAGCTCCTTTGCCTGCCTCTTCGGGGATCACAGGCGTGATGTTACGTTAATCACTGTTAGATTTTTAGTTTATTGATTTTAGATAGTTAGATTGCATGTAAAATTATTTTATAGCTTTAAAATGAAATTGTATAAAGAGAATGATGAATGTGGAAGAAGAGCATCAGGTCTGTAACGATACAGGTAATTGACATTTCGCGGTCTCTGTTTACTCCGTTAGGGATCTAACGGAACTTTATAATAATAATGATTAAAAAAAATTAATATATTTCAATCGGTGACCATCGAGCTTACAATTATTGGAAAATACAACCTGTCGTGGCTGAAAGCAATTAAATCCGCTCAGTGACAAAAGACCGGTCCGTTCCTTCGTTCGTTCGCGGTGTATTAGTCCCGTGTCCATCTATCACGAAGCGGCATTTAATTGTGCGCTCGTCTTGTCCTCTGTCACTAGCGACTTTATAGCTACAGTGAGTAATTGAACGATTGAATGAAAACGGAGAATTCCAACTGTTCACATTGGAACGGAAACATATTTATGAAATCTTTTTTAGATTGACCATTTATTATTATCATCATTTTATCCTCACTTCAGGTTCCTAACGGGGTTGACATATCCTAACAAACCTGACTGGCTTCTTATTTATAAACGTTATTTACTATAATTAGCACTTCGAAGATATATTTTTTCTCTATTTTATGAAATGTTATTTTAGCTTTCGTGAGAAGTATTTCACGAGGACCAATGCTTGTGTTAAAATTCTATTACGGACGTGCACAAACCAATACTAACTGCTCTTTTACTAACATTAATTAACTATGGTATACTAATACGATGATTTGTAGTTCTGTATCAAGTTAATGCTATTGAAGAGTTGTAACATATGATATTAAATGACTACCTCGATCCCAACTCGCATGCCTACCGTGGGGATCATGGGTATAGCCCCTCAGTGGGGGTTATGTCCAGTAGCGCACTTAGGTGACTTAAAGTAATCTACCGATATTGAACCGATGGGATTGATTTTGAGAACCGATTGAGATGGAACCGTCGATTGTGTACATACCGCTTCAAATGACGTGTTAGGGTGACACATCCCAAACAAAAGGCATTCCTATGCAGTTCTCAGAAATAGAATAGCAGGTGATTTGGGTCTGTCTTCATCCTCTTTTAAATATAGTTCGTGAAAGTGGAACGCAGTATCGTCTCCATTAATCACTTGGCCCTTTTCAATCGTGACGACGTGTCGTGCCGTCGTGTCGTGCTCGTCACCGACTCAACAGCCGCGGGGTGTAATCGGCCGATTGCGTATAAATAAATATTTTGTTTGTTTTATATTTGTTTGATGATGAGAGCGGTAACAGTGATGGATCGGTTTTGAGTTATATAGTTGAGTTATATTTCTTACACCCAGTGGGCCTGGATTCAAAATCTGGCGCGTATTTTCTTGATAAAACTTTATGGGTTTTAGGATTAAAATATCACTTGCATCGTGAGAAAATCTATACACATTACAGTTCTTGATTAAGTTTTCTAAGGCGGGCGAGGTCTGCTGAGTTTCACTCGGCCAACGCGGCAGATTGTGGCTTTAACTGTGTGTTGGTGGTGAAATCGCAGCCGAAAGAAATTGATTAAAATTAACTGAGTTTGTTTCTTTTCAATGTTTTCTCTCTTACCACCACACCTGAAAATGTAGACAAAGCCGATCAAAATGATAATGTGTATCTTATGTTCTCGTATCTTGTATTTTGTAATAAAAAGATTTGGTTATGACCAGATACTTGAGGAAATTATCACTATCATCATTATTATCAGCTTGTCTAAGTCTACTGTTGGACTTAGGTCTAACTGAGAGGCCTAAGTCTCCCCCTTGGGTCTATGTCCAAAAGGGTCTCATTTTCACACTGGGTATACGAGTTGGGGATCGTAGAGCTTGCCTTTTCCCACTGCTGCCCATAGGCACTCAGGGTATGTAACAGCGCCTAGACAGACCGAGTCATACTGCAATCAATCAGCCGATGGTATTACGGAGATTCAGAATATTATGACTCGTGGACCCGTCTCAAACAGCAAAGAATCTTAAGCGGAATATTAATTAATAGTTAATCTGCTTAATAAGTATACAAGTAGATATCGTCTAGAATCTGATGCAACAGTGTTAAAGTTATGAATGCCAATAAAATTTATTTCTCTTTTCAGGTAAATATGCACGAAGATGAAAAGTAAAAGAACAAGAATATGGTATCACATGACATCCAAATATGTATATCGAAGTAATTAAAAATTTACAACAATGATTATAATTGTTATCCTTGTTGAGCATTCTACCACTTGCCGTCACCACATATTTATTCATAACCTGTGATTAAAGTAATCTATGTATACCAGCTTTTGGTAGTTAGTATGGTCTGTAAGAGACCGAAAGATGGGATTCCAATCATTGACAACGAAAGGTACTGCGGTCACACGGAATGTGGCAAGGGAAAATTCAAGAAAAGTGTTTCTGATCATTCTGAAATATCATTCCTAGTCACTGTAGCGGATGTGGTCGAATTAATTTTTGCTCTTATTTTAAATAAATCTTATCGAGCTTCGAATAGCTGATTAAAATTGGACTCTACATATTTTGCATGTTTTTGGCGTTTGTACAATCCCAAAACAAAATTTTAAATTATGGGTTTCAAGTACATTTCGTTCTTACTATGTTCGTCCGGATCATGATTACAATCATTTCCCTCTAGGCAAATAAACCATACATATTGTAAGGACCCCATTGCAAATTGTGCAGAAAGAAGACTCGCAATCAGATTTCAATCTTATCCATTTCTAAATAAGGACTGTATTTACATACATGTATATATGGAATGGAACGAATAAACTTCCTCCAATTTGCTAATTTGAATTCCTATTTCAAGTGAGGATGCGAAAATTAATTTCGCTTACAGTCATAGTTATTTGAGTGTTTAAAATGAGAGAATGCTTGGTAGCGGAAGTAATTGACTATTCGAAATGGTAGCAAATAAATTAGTTTGTTTACATAAATGCTTGTTTGATGACCGTGGGACTCTGTATTTTCAGTTTTTTTCCATAATTGTGTCATGTTATTGTTATTATGTTCTTTCGTCAGGTCCTTTACGGGATGGCCAGAGAGTGTCGAATGATAATGTACTATACTTACACAGAAGTCACTACTGTCGTTTTACATACTGGTTTGTTTCGGAGGTTCTACTCAATATACGTAAATGAGCCTTGGTCTCCCTTACGACCTGCATGCGTGATCATTCGTGTTGTGCGTCTGTTTTGTTCTTTCGTCAGTACGCTATTATTTTTACATGTCTGAATCATCAGTGTATACTTTTGTAATTTATATACCGAAAGTCTTTCACACGAGGTTACATTCAATCTGTACTTAATAACGCGGTCGGCGAGTGTCAATCCGGACACGCAGCGTAACGACCTCATGTCGGACGCAATTATTCTGCTATCATCCCCTTTCTTACATATCCAGTTCTCGCCTCCATCATTAGTGTTACAGTAAACACGAAGTCGTGAGGCCAGTCGATCTTATTGGCTCAAATGTTAACTCATTGGACTGTCCAGGCTCCATTCTCTATTCCCTGAATGAGTATATTTTTCCCTTTGTGTGGACTGTGTTCCAAGCATCCATGCTAAAAACACAGACAAACTGACCCACTACTTCTGATTTTGCATCAACTACCCCTAATCATGCCGTATTTATCGTCTCATGTCTTTAAAATACAATTTTTCTTTAAACTTTCTTCCTTTCGTTATTTATTTATTAATGAGATCATCTTCCATAACTGTGACTCAAAGATTTACATATATGAATATTTTGTATACGACCAACCACTGAAATGGGAGATAAAGCGGTCGCCATGGCCCGAATCAGTCGGAGTATGACATATACAAGTAGTACATGAGTACGGACTGCCTGTCAGCCTGTATATAATGAACCAGTATATCAGAAGCTCGACCTGTCAGTGTTACATAATCATTATAATGTATGCAGCTGTGGTTAGCCAATATGGGTCAAGAGTGACGGAAATTCAGAGCCGCTATGGAATGTCGGTGTTCGTCCACCGATGTTCATAATTTGCGGCGAGCGGACGACTGCGGCGTGCAATATGGTCGAAGATATCCAAAATATCCCAATATTGGCACGCGCGGCCAATCGTTATGGACACCGGCCATTTGGCCTGAATAATATAAAAAATAATTTTTTTAGGTAACTTATATTGCGTATCGCTTTAGTTTAGAACGTAATTACATATTACATAGTACTTAGACAGAATTAATAAAGATATACTGTACATATCGATGGGGATTTTCGTAGTTACGCTCGGATAAACTTATATTTTATAAATTCATTATTTTTCATCGTGATCATCAGCCTCTATCTGTTTAGTGTTAGCCATAATCCTGTTCTATAGCGCGCCACTGAGCTCGATCGCCAGCTCTTCTCGTACAACCACTGCCGTGAATTGAAAATATAATGACTATCTAAGCTTTAATTATATAATCTGTATCATGAGCAGTCTCTTTTTGCAGTGGCATAATTTTGTAAGTTTTAACTAAGTAATGCCGCGCTTATTTCATTTTGCATAAAAAATTAACAAGTAATATAAGTCTTTTGTGTCAATTCATACCACCGTAAGCCATCATCTGAATCAATTTTGGTCTGTTTCCTGTATTTGACCAACCTATTTATTGTCTTTAGCATATGTATAGTCTTTAATGGTTAAATATAAGATCGGTTGTGTTAATGCGATTACATATACACGAAAACATTACTAATCGTTGAGTTTCTTTCATTGTTTCGTGATTGCATACTTTCACCCAACTGCAGTAATCGCTGTATTTGAAAGTAGTTCATTATTCATTTCCATGTTTTTTTTCTTTTGTAGTTGTAGTGAAAATTAAATATTAGCTCAACTGTCGATCCTTTTAAATATTCTGTAATCAGTTACGTATATGCGCGAAAGAATATTTCATATACAAATTTTAATCGATCATGACTTTTTTATCTTTAAATCTAAGAAACCGGCGTGCATGCAAGAAGAGAGTGATGAACTTGGAAGAAACACGACAGATCTGTAAAGATAGCGATTTTTGGCATTTGTTGTTTTCTGCACTCTGTGAGCGACCTGGCGTTGTTATATAATAATAATAATTTTTATACGTCTCTATCGCCTGTAAACATCTGAAAGCAGCCTGGACCAAGACATTAGTCAAGTTTACTTGTTCTAAGGTGTTAATAAAATGACCTTTGGTAAAGTTTGTAAAGAGACTGCAAGAATAGGGCCTGTCAATAGGCGTCTCGGGCGTATTGAAGAACCGTTCGTGCTGTAGATGAGAATTATCTTTTTATGAAATAGTACCTAGTGCTCGGTTAGCGAATGTAAAACTAACAGATGTCATAAAAATACAAAGACAATTAAGTGTATGTAGGTATGTACATTGAATTGGATATTTAAATTTGTTCTTCATTTAAATATACACAGCGGACTAGCTCCATCTACCGCCAATTGGAATGCATAATTCATTTTAAAAATACATTCGACATTGTAAAATTGTAGGTTTGAAAGGAGTTAAAATCAAATGTATTCATAAATATTTCGAGTAATAATAATCTTGATTAGCTAAAAGCTTATTATAACAAGTCGAAACCTGTCAAACGCAATATATTGAATTTTCTATGAAGTTAAATTTATAATCCTGAATAGCTCTTAAGGCATTAATTTAAAACTTTCAAGTATCGATTAAATACTTTCTCGCTGAACAGCTGTGCAGCGTAGAGACACTTTTAAATATCCGCTCAACTCAATGAATTATTATTGTTTCATTCGAGGTCCGTTACGAGGGGTAAGCAGAAAGCGGGGGTTGCAAAATATCTTTATATTAGCCACTCTTTATACACGCATATTTGTTTTCGAGTTTTCTAGTTCTTTGATGAGTCTGTATCTGATCTACTTGGTCAAGACAGAACAGTCTTGCTCTGCCCCTACGCTCCCTCCCCTTTCCCCCCTCGCTCCCTCCGGCTTCAACCATCAGCATAGTGCAGTGTTAAAATCATTTACCCTCCAATATAATCACATGTTAAACATGTACTTTATATCGCGAAATTGATAGCTGTAACAATAGATACACAAAAATCGATAATGTTTAACGATTATGATTATTCATCATTCGAAATCGTCGTTCATTACAATATAGACGATGTATTCGTATGCAGCGTTTAGCGTGGAATTGAACTTGTGTGCGGCTGAGACGTGCATAAATATATAATGTTCTCGCGCCGAGCTAGGGAAACTTGGCCTCGGCTCCACTGATTACAGTCACTGTGGAATCTTAAATAATAATCATGAAATTAAACTGAAATATGAATTAAAGTATGAAAGCACAGGAACGGAATGTTTATATTAAATACAAGATAGTACTAATTCTGTTATATTAATATATATGGGTTGCTTTGATGATTTGATTAATATATATTCGTATTTATATTAACTTGGTTGCCTCGTTTGTCGTATTAGCCGTAAGCGTGACTGCCGCTCGAGAGGTATTAGGTACAAATCCCGGGACGGGCACTATTGACTTTTTCTAATTTAGATTTTCTAGTAATGGGGAGTCTGGTTATGTGACCGGTATATGGCAATAGATTCACATATTAACAACAACATAAACGTATTTGGTGAAACGCGGAAGTGTATTAGACTTCTACCTACCTCCTCAGGGATTACAGGCGTGATGTTATATATTTATAATGATTAGCAGAAGTGATATAAATTAGAAAATCGTGTACCACCGGTAGAGATTGTACATACATATATCTGTATACACACCTGCAAATCTAAACTACCTTTTACACACGCACTGAGCATAATTTTAGTCTTGTTTACAATTTGATTAAGGGAACATGTACACATTTGCAGTCCCCCAGGACCACGTGCCCGTGGCGCGCCGTCCATTTCGCCCCTCCGTTAATCTACCACTGGCTTTACATACGGTTACTATCAGAAAAAGCAACTTAATTCAGTACCCAACATGGACATAAAATTAATTGTCACTTAGTATAACAATATTATTAAAATTTCTGCCACTGCCTTAACATCTATGCCTAATGTTGAACTTGTTTAATAAAAACACAACTTTAATTCAGTGGCATAAATGTGCAATATAATTCACGAATCATTATAATATTAGCAAGTTAATTAAACAATTATTTAATGTCACTTACTGTTCAACGTCAGTGTGCCGAGTAACAAAATAAGCCGAACAATATAATGTACGAACTGCGTTCATTTACAAAAACATATGGGCCACTATTACTCAACGTCTGCAAACTCGCTGGATACAAATGGTTATCGCCCGCGTAAGGGATACCTCGCGTTTAGAACGACTGTTGCCTATTGAAAGTTACAGAAGCCCAAAATGAACTGGAACGGTTCTTATACTTAAAATATTTCTAATAAACTTTAAATAAGCATTTAATAATAATTATATTATGTACTTTGTAGAAAAAGTGCGTAGGGTTTGCCTGTAGGAGGATAGAGATATTTGGCATTTTGTGTTGTTTACCCACCCCAAGAAACGGAGCGTGCGAATACAGTAACAATCACTATTATTGCGTAATAATTATTAATAATAGTCATTATTAATAATTATTACGGTGCCTTACAAGTCCCTCACGGTGTAGACAGGGGGCACTGATTTTTTTTTTTTCAAAGACCCTCCATGCGGGAGGGAGGTGGTGAATGCTCATGCATTTCACTGCGGCCGGCCGCAGTGGGTATGTGGGACTCGCCAAAGCATAACAGAGTGCTATGCTCCCAGACCTAGGGCGCCTACCCACTAAACACCACCTTGTTGGCTTTGACCTTGACGGCGTGAGCCGATGCGAGTTCTTATAAAGCGTAGGCCACGCCTCCCAATCCTGTTGATAACACGTGAGCGATAAGTCATAATCACTTCGATACACATATAAGATAAGATAATAAGCAACACGTGCTACGCCTCTGTCTTCTCCAATTTGTACTAGATGGTGCTGTTGACGGTCCGTTTCTCCTCACAAAAAATAAATTAGCTTTATTAATTTTCAGACGAACGTCTTCGGGCCCAGCAACGTCGAATGTTACGGTATATGCAAAGACGGCCACTTTCTTACAGTCTGTTCCGTGTTGTACCGCTTAATGCTAGTTTAATCATCGTGTTTCTGACTCTGTTGATCGAATACCTCGTGTGCTTGTTGCAAGTGACCCACGTGTTAGGAAAATGAATATTTTGTGTATGAATTAGGTATTCATCAAATTTATCGAGTTGGATTCATTTTTGCATTTGTTCGCGTTAAATGCCTGTGCTTTAAACTGAGATTTAAATCTGTATAAAATTAAGGTTAAATGTGATTAAAACGCAAGATCACTATTGTAATTCCAGAAAAAGTAGGTGGAGTGTACTCTATGGAATAACTGGTTAGTCTATTGCCATGCACCGGGCACAAATCCAGACTCCGAGCTACTACTACAAAAAATTCGAAGTTAGAAAAATCCAACAGTGCCCGGACTCGGGATTTGAACCCTAGACCTCTTGATCAGCAGTCACGCTTGCAACCAATACGATTAACGAGGTACGAGTATAATAAGTAAGGAACTTCACTTCAGGTAGATTCGTTTATCTCTAATATCATGCACTGCGTACTGCAACTGTAGTTATATATTTCTTAAGTAAAAAAGATTTCATTTAAAGCCCTTCTATTAGCTTGACCGAACTGCACGAACATGTGGATTCCATTGTAAAACAGCCGACGTCGTGATCTATGTCCAAGGCTGAGTGGGTCAATTTTCGTCCATAGATATATAATTAATTTACTTGTTAATGTTGCTAGATTTAAATTATTGTTGTAATTATTTTTAGTTGTTTTATTTTCGTTTGTTGCGTGGAAGACGTAAATGTTTTTCTTTTTTCTTTCTTTATTTCTTTACCCACATTTCCTATAGTCTATAAGATATCTACATCTATCTACAAGAAAGTTACATTCGGGTCCATAAACACTCAATGAAAGAGTTTTAGTAATCCAGTATACATGGATTAACAGACCTTTTTCATATACATGACACTACAGTAAATACAAATATGTACAAATCAATTGAAATGCACTGAGGTTCAAATTATTATTGAAACATGTAAATTTAATACTTGTAATGTAATCATTACATTAAAATACGTAGGTACTATAATATGATATAAACTGAATATTTAAAACAATATGCGAAAATAAAGCTTCGAACTAACAAGTAATTGTTGTTTCTTGGCTGGCCCGTTCGATTGTAATTTGACATATTATTTTATACAGTAATTCTCGTAATTGTTCGTTATTTCTACTACAACAGGTAGATCCTTTTCAGCTGTGAAGTACATGGCTAACAAAAAAGTTTTGTCCATTGTGAATAACAAAAAACAACGAAAATACGTTCTTTAAGCGCAATGTGCCAGCTCGCAATGTCACTCGAAAGTCCAAATGATTGTTCTTTTGTTCCGTAACGAGCTCCTGAGTGACAATATGCAATTGAGATTTTTACGCACCGAAGACATGTATGTAGCATACGTAATGTAAGTATACGTATAGCGCAGAGCAGCCGCCAGGTGATGAATCAGTATTTCCTGTGTCCCACTCAATTTGCGAACGTCATATTTTCGTTATGATTGAGGTTCAAGTACGTAACAATCATACCTAAATTTTTACGTGTATCTGTATAAAATAATCGCTGCTGGTTTGCAATGAAGTCCGACTTGAAGAACGATCTCAAAGACTTGCTCATACGTACCTAACAACATAGTAATAATAATATATTAATAACAACATAGTAATAATAATATATTAATAACAACATAGTAATAATAATATATTAATAACAACATATTAATAATAATATCTTGGGACATCTCCACACACGATAATGACGGGATGATGAGGGGACGAAGTGGATCTAGTTGCGGGTCGAGTCGCGCGACGAGTACCTACTGTGCAATGTGGAAAGTCAACGCGAGGGCGTAGACAGTGTGATAATAAGATTTTTGATCAAATAAGACTTCTCAATTACACCTAGTACCATTTACCCACAATCTCTGCCCCTAGCGGAGCGAGAAATCTAAACTGCATCGATCCCATATCATTGCAAGTGTAGCTACAGACTAATGTGGGAGAAAAAATATTGAAATCTATTGTGTATACGTGGTAGACTAGGATAATTGAGTTTCAAATCGCATACTTTAAGAGATTGTATTGTCCTTAATATTTAGTATATGGGAATTAAAGACTATTATATGTTTCATAGCATTTTATCACTTTTTTTTCAAGATGAAACTATATCTGGTTCGCTATGGCAAGAAAGAATTACTTGTACACTTTCGTATTATTAATTTTATTTAACATCACAAAAACGATTAACATTATCAATAAATCATTATAATTAACGAATAATTAATTATCACTACTTAATCTATGAGTTGGTATTAACGATATTAACATTTAATTTACAACTAACCAAATGTGTTACATAATCACAGTAATCATTTGTGTAACAAAACTAAAACAATATGATCAAACTAGTGAATAGGACAAATCAATAAACAGATGAGACTATTGCATATCATTTATTTAGTGAAGAATTATTTGCAATAAACATACGACACACTCAAGGAAGATTGATATATAACCGAACAGGAGACTTGTCTTCATAGGTATAACATTCATTAACCTGAATGTTAGAGGTTGTACTTTTAGGTACTGTAACAGTTCACGCTGCTGCGCCCGCCGTCGCTCGTCTGAAATGTTAAAGCCAAAGAGGTATTTCAGAGTATCAAGACAAAAAATAATCATATTACCTTAGAATTTATTCTTATACTTTATGTTCACTATTATAGATAACTACAAAAAGCAATATTAAGACACATTATTTTTTTCTTCAAAAGAATTAACGAGTCTGCGAAAATTCTTCCTAAAATTTATCAAATGTTTTTATGATATTTTTTTAAGAATAAAATGGACATTTTATTAGAGCTCTTTGGAACTTAGAATTGATCATGGCAAAGGGTTCCATTTACGACACACTTCAGAACACAACAGTCTAAGCACTGCTGTTTTGGCGTTTGAAACAGATTCAGCGGCGGGGATTTACAAACCAACCCAACATCAGGTGGTTTTAGCTCAGATGACTGAGTTAATTAATTAAATGAAACTTTAAAGTCTGAGTCCGCCATTACTATTCAAGTGATTTCAATTGATATAAGAAAATATAAGTTACATCAAATTTATACCTTGCCAAATGGAGGATGATAAGCTACAGATCTGTCGAATATATTTAATAACGCAATCGCTTTGATATCTATGATTGTAAAACTTTAGGCCCTTTAAAAAAAATTCAATACACACATGTCACGTACCATTACATCTTAGGATTTGTTGAATAATGAAGAGCTTTGCTTTATTCACTTCATGATTCACTAATCTCATAATAATAAAAGGAAAACCGACTGCCATTAGTATCCGCACAGTGTTTAGAAGAAAAAGAGTGATTTCAAAAAATTTAAACGGGGAGGTCTGTAAAAAACAGAAATTACATAACATACATAACTTCACGCCTATAATCCCCGAAGAGGTAGACAGAGGAATGCAGAACACTCCCATGTATCACCGGTTACGTTTACGTCCCACTATAGAATAGGTGGTGAGCCTATTGCCATACATAGGCCACATATACAGACTCCGAGCCACTATTAGAAACAGAAATTACAGGTAAAGGAAAATAGTTTTTGAAAACATTCAAACAAAGAACATAAAACAAAGAAACATTAATTACAGGCAGCTTAAACTTAATGACAAAAAATAGGTAAAAATGACTTGCAAATACTGAAATAAATTCATAAAATAAAGTTAAATAAAATAAAATAAAGTTAAATGTAGGCAAAACAAGTGGCTCAGCTTAGCTGGTAAATGATGGTAGTATGTATTAGTATCTCGCCCAGCGCTGTTTTTCAGCGACTACCATCTTACAGTTGCTGTGTGCTATATAGATACTTTATATTGGGATCAGAGAGCAGTATGACCTTATACAGAGTGAACTACCTAATTACCAGCACATTATTGCTCCTATAATTTACAAAGAAATTATTAAATAAAATAGTTAGTGGTACATATATGTAATATACAATAATCAGGAATAGTAAAAAAATTACATAATAGATATAAGAGGTTACATTGCACGAAGTTGTGTGTCTGAAAAGTTAAGTTGTAAAATGTTTACAATAGTAAATAAATTATTTAGGTGTAGAGATTTCGGGTAGGGATATTTCAAATTTTCTGCACCGAAGTTTCTGCAGGTCTCTTAACTTTTAATGTAAAAAATTAAGTAAATCTTACCTCTTTCTGATTATTCACGACCAAAAAATATATTAAATACAATGGTTGTAGGAAATAGAATATAAGGTTTGTTGTTATCTACAAAATAAAGTAGTTTGGATTAATACAAGTATCGCCACAAATTAGTACAAAATAGATAAATTTCCTCTTCGATTGTTTATTGATATTGGAAGTTAATGAACATGCATCCGTTGATAAATAAATAATTAATTAGTCATCAATATCAATTAAGCAGTTATAATATTATTCATGAAATTATCGGTTCTCTCCCCTAACTGCGGCTGCATTTCTGTTCTGATAAGACAGACTTAGATATTCCTCTTGTACCTACTTATATTTTGTATAGGTATCAATTTTAGCATATATTCACTTCAGAGGTAATTCTTAATTATAAGTAGAATTTTGAAAGAGGTAGTAACAATAATAATAGTTACCAGCATGTGTATCGGTAATTCCGTAGCTCTTAGGCCATCTCGGATGAAATTGTACATTGAGATATATGAGGCATAGTGATTTACGATCCGCGAATTGAAACCGCGCTTGCATAATATAGTACGAAATATTCTAACGCGACAGTAGAACAAACTGAATACCAAGAACAATGAAAATCTACTCAGATCCATAATTAATCTACTACAGTTTATTTCGAGCACTTGAGAGAACAGCGACGGAGACGATTCGTGCGTTTTAAAAATATTTAATAATGTTACAAAGGAATGATATACAATTAACATCAGAACATATATTTTACACATGATTTGTAGCCCTCTGTACACCGATTTAGAATATTTTAATTCGTCTATAATAGGTACGATACGATAGTATTCTACGAGGAAACAGTTACTTGTATAAAGAGACAAAACACATGCAATGTTATAGGGAATCGACCCCAAAACTAAATATATGACACCGATTTTTTTATGTATCATTATACTTAAAATGAGAACCAGGTAAGGATACAACGTGCATAAGCACTTTATAACTGAACGTATTTTATTTGACACTCGAAGTTCACAATACTGTCCCGTAAGTATCAGTATGATTAAGTAGATTTTTATATCAATAACCGTATTCCCAGTATATTCAATGTCTCGTATGTCCGACATCTCGTTCCCGTGTGTCACAGACACTACTTCCTACAACAATAACATTCGATCCAACACGAATACAACATTGATTTTTTGCCTAGTAATTATATAGAACGTTTAGGTCGTATCAAATGTTCACTGTAACCTTGGTAACCACTGTAACCTACACTGTACAACGATTTATTACTTTTATCTTACATTAATTACTACATTCAATATTGTTTTATATAATACTTCACGTACCTACACCTCTAAGAAAAATACATTACAGTATAGAGTAACTCAACACTGGGTAAATCCACGGACAAAATTAGCGGCATTAGTATTAGACACCTACGCATTGGTGTGACTTACTAAGTTTTCTTTCGGTCAATTTGACTTAACGTCTGAAGAACAAAGTACAAGATCAAAGGATTTTTATTATTATTTTAGTCCTTGATGTGCCGTTGACCGGCTTTCATACAATAACATAAGTACTTCATTAAATAGACCATTGTCGATGAAATACTTGACTAACTTGTTGTAAAACTCATTTTTGCTGAATACTCGCAGATAGAAGATCTCGCGAACAAACCACCGCCCCTGTCACCTCACTTAGACTCATGTCCGAAATCCAAATTCACTAGAAAATCCAAATTCACCAGAAAAGGGTACTCGAAACCCTTCGTGCTCTGGACGTGAGAAAAGCTTGTAGTCCTGATAGTATTCCAGCTTTGATACTTAAAACTTTGTACACTACTTGGCTTCCGTATTGACTCGCTTGTATCGCCTCTACCTTAAGTCGGGGAGAGTCCTCAAATGCGTTATAGGCGTCATTCGAGGAATAGCATAAAAAAACTAAAATATTGTAGTTTATTATTTTATTTATTCATATTAATTTATATTACGCATTAAAATCAGTGCAATATTGATAAAACTATTTACTTGCTTATTTTATAACTTATAATACATTGATTTAATTTAAATACTCAGCAACTAAACATCGTAAAAGTTTATTTTTTATTTCTAAAAAAGCCATAAACTTAACATATCGCGTGAATACCTTATTAGACTTTCCTTTAACCATGCTTCTACTACAGGAATACAAAATGTGAAAAAGCTCTCCAAATCTAACCAGCATTAAGGTCGTAACTAAGCAAATAAAATAATATGCGCTTACTGTAATTTTACCGATCATTGTTAAAGGGCGAGTTGGCGGTGCAGTATACAGTATTTACATCCAGCCAGTGAGATTCTGAGATAGCGGGTTCTATTGAGTGAATACATACATAATAATAAGTTAGACTACAACAATATTAACAAAATATTAGAATACTAATTTTAGTGATTAACCGAATGTTTTATCATCATCAAACTATTTGTTGTCGTCTTTGATTCGGAATAAAAATGCAAGCCATCCGTTTTCTTAGTTCCTACATTTTAAAGTCAGCAACTTGTGAGGCTTGGTCTTGACAATTGTGTTATTTATTGATTTATTTAGCAAAATCTCAAGTCTAACATTACAGACTAGGCCCAATTTGTAGGCTTAAATAATTCGATAACATGTTACATTATTATATAGGGGGACGGACGGGCAAGACGGAGAGGGCGGGTAAAACGAATAATCGATCTAAATCGCTGGTCGGTCGGTAGAA
>DWTO01001481.1:0-16163 GCA_018244755.1 Jemadia pseudognetus
GTGGGACGTAAACGTAACTTGTGAATTGTGGGAGTGTTCTACACTCCTCTGCCTACCTCTTCGGGGATAACAGGCGTAATGTTACGTTTAGAACATATTTATAAAATTAAATGCTCAATAAATTCAGTAGAACATACTATAAATGTTATAAACTATTTTTGTTCTCATTTAGTTTCGTCTGGTATACATCGATATTGAATATGGAATAAACACGCTCTGAAGCAGTAAATGAATTACGGGATCGTGCAAAGATTGCGTTAAAATAAATGGATTTAAAGTGAGGGTGGCGACTAACACTTCACGGTTCTCCGGTAGCCGCGACGACGCAATTGGGTTACCGCCAACCAGTTAACTTCGTATGATTTAACTAAGTTTGAGACACATGAACGATGTTAGATATCGAACTGCCTATAGCATACGTGATGTAAGGGAATTATCAGAATTGTATAGTTGATAAAGCTCATGTCTTTATAAATTATGTATCTGCTAAATTTTAAGTGATGTTTAATGGAAATCATAATATTGCCAAATGTAATTCGTAAATTGTCACTTTATCTCTTTTATATTTTATATATTATTGTATTCATATTTTTCATGAACATAGACAGATATCTTCAAATATCGAATCCCATCTTACATCATAAGGCAATAATATTTAGTTAAAATATAACAACGTTTGGCTCCATTAAAAGAGTCTTAGAAGTCGTGCCTTGTGAAATGACAAAATATAGTATTGAAGCACATTATTTTGACACACATTTGAACACATTATTTTGACACGGACAAGATTTTCAATTTTAATTATAAATCATATCAATAAAGTGATGCCAGCAATGATCAACAATATATCTACCACTAATTGTGGATAAGATGAATAACCGACATGAATGATAATTATTGTGAATTTGAGTTCCTAAAATAGTTACCTCTTTGGAAAGCTTGGCGTAGTGAGTGCGGAGCTCGGCGAGCATGTTTCTCATCTGCTGGCCCTCGTACATGAGACGACCAACTTCGCTGTCCAGCTTGTCGACGCGTGCCTCTTGAGTGCGGGCCAGGTGAGCCAGGTCGGAGGTCTCGGTCAGAGCTTGCTTCAGCTGTAATATTTTTTTTATTAAATCTCCTTTTTCCCTGTTTTTTGTCTAATGATGTATCTTTATATAACTTTACAGTAATTATTGTCTTTCAATGGTTCATAATAAATAACAGGGACTACTTTAACTATTATTAATATTTTTATGAATGTTGTCTGCCTCGTTGGTCGTGTTGGTTGCAAGTGCGATTGACGAACGAGAGGTCTTGGGTACAATTCCCGGGTCAGATACTACAAAATTTTCTAATTTCCATTTTCTAGTAGTGTCTCGGGTCTGGATATGTGCCCGGTGTATGGCAATAGGCTTACCAACTATTCCATAGTGGGACGTAAACGTAACTGGTGAAACGTGAGCGCTCTACATTCCTCTGCCTACCTCTACCGGGATTACAGGCGTGATGTTACGTGTATGAATGTTATATGGATATCTACTGATTGGTATAGCACTTACCTCGTTGCGAATCGTGTGCAGTTGACGGAGCAAGGCGGAGTTGTTCACACTCTCGCCGAGCTCGCGCATCTCTACGCGCAACTCCTTCATGGAGGTCTTAGCCCATTGCAGCGTGGCTTGTTCGTTGCGCTCGTGGTTGTCCGTGGATATGCCGGTTGCATGGTGCCTATAAAAACGTACGTTTAATAACAGGACCATGCAACGTTTAAAAACGACTTGATGTTCTAAGGCCTCATTTATTCAATATTTATCGAATCGTAAAAATTATCAACGTATCAAAGTTCAGAATTATGAAAAGTTTATTAGGCACAGAAAATGTTCAAAGTCGTAACTCGTTAACTTGTACGTCTGTCTAAACACGGAATTTCATTTTATTTCGCAATATTTATTTATGTGACATTCGTTTATGTGACTGTATTATTCCACAAAAGTACTATCTTATTGCTTTGAACTGATGTTTGTTATACAAACATACAGTGTACACTACTTTTAATATTAAATTAGTTGAAATGTTAGTTTAAAAGCATTAGAGTATTTCATACAAAATAATTGTGTACATTGCGCAACTTAGTTCCGACGAGGTTCGTTTCATAACGTCATGTCATTTTGCGGGTAATATTTATGCGAGCGTACCTTTGTGAGCTGCGATGCACTTTAGCGTATTTGAAAGCAATTACAAAATGCTAACTACATAAACGGAATACAGGATATTATGTTATGCAAGAGAGCACGGGAGCAGGGGGCCGCTAGGCTCAGGGGCACAGGGCGGGCGGCACCGTATCTCCTGCACCGGCGGGTAATAGCGTTCCCCTGCCTCGTCACAGTGTTCGGTAACTAATTGTATCACGCTGCAACGTCACCGCAACGCGCGCGCACTTGCGATCTCGTCGTTATTAGCTCAACGATAGCAAATTTAAATTTACCACTTCTAAATCAACATTCCGCGGGATTCGCTGGCGACTTGAAAATAAATTGGTATCGTTAGAGGTGCTGAAGCTCGACGTACTTCGCTACTTGAGTTTTGTAGAGAAATAACGAGTTTACGAATGTAAAACATAATAATGCGACCGTTTTAGCAATGCGATGCGGTTTTCCGCATTCGTTTGATATCAAAAACGTTTGCGCGGGACCGAGTAGGATTAACTAAACTAACTCTTGCACGTAAATGTGGCATATTACGTAGAAACACCGGGTTTAGATGAACATAAGGATGAGTTTTTGTGTAACCCGCAATTGGATTATCACTGCGGTAGGTATACCAATGGCGCTATAAGGCGATATAAGGAAAGTTTCAAGTAATTAATATAAGTGCTCTTATATTGCTAATGAGTGAAGTTATTTACTCATTTATATACAAATTTATATAAAAAACTTGAACAACATACAATGTTCTAATTATTAAAGCTTTGCCAGCGATACTGCCTTCAATTGCGCAATTTTTGTAATACGGAATTTTTAATTACCCCTTCAAGTAGTGGTAGTTAGTGGTTTTAATTAAGTTTAATTTCGACGTGTATTTTATCTGACACATTGTACGAAAAATGACGATATGTAATAAAAATTAAATATGACTAATGTTACGTTGTTGAAAAATTACCATCATGGACACAATATGATTGTAATAAATCGCTTATCACTCGGTTCCGGCGTACGCAGTATCGAATCGAAAATTTTAAAGTGTTTTATTGACCGATGTTTAAAAATACACCGAAGTTTAATATTTATTTTGGTGTAGGGTATATCAGACCAACTACGTTTACCATCGACAATCAAAATTAGACATGGCACGGCAGGTTATCGGTGAACTATTTATTCCTCCATTTTGGAGATAACAATATTTGGACAAAGATAGTTAGCTGATGTTTTTTATCGTTACTCAGCAATGTGTTACATACTCGTAGGATCGCAATAACGAAGGACCTAATTCAAATCATATCCAATATGAGCAGGCCAACTTATAATAGTCAATTATTATTATTACTAGTGTTTTTATTGTATTTATTTATTGCCAGTATTATAATTGCATTTTTTACAAACATATCTTCACGCCAGGTCTCTCACGGGGTAGGCAGAGCACCGAGTGCCAAATGTCTCTATCCTTCCTAAGTACCCCCACATTTATTTATTGCAACTATTTTAACTTTTAGTTTTAGTTTGTCACTTGGCCAGTTTAAGTTAAGATCGTCAAAAAGGTCGCTAAAACTTAGGTCATTGATAAAAATTTATATTAAGTTATTATCACTGTTATACATTGCTGGCAGTTTTAGTGCAGGTTGATCCTATGATAAAGAACACCATTCTCTCGATTTCAATTTAAAGTTTTAAACCTCTCAAAAAAATTCGCAAAAGCCACGTCGCAATAACAAAACACAATTAATTGTTAAAGTATTGGCATTCCATTAATGTTTTCATTCGCAAAGCACGCACAATATGAAATGAAATTATATTACGGAAGCGAGATAAAAAATTAATAATTGGACGACCGGCGTATTGCTTCTTTCACATCTATTGTACAATTGTAAATATTCTTTTTAAATAGGCAACGGAGGGCTTGCTTAAAGTAGCCTTCGGAAAGTAGAAATTTACTTTCAGAAGTCTTCTTGTACAAAGCTTTTAAAATTCTTTCTTATTGGATATTTTAAATTAATATTTCAATTTAAATTACATTCTCATTAAAACTTAACAATTGCCTGTACATTAATATATATTCAACAATGACTTTCATTATGTCGCTGTGTTTCACGAATGCATGTTTTATTACGAAAAAAATTGCTATTATAATTTAAAGTGATGCGGGGTTTGACTGCTGTTTTACATATAAATTAAAGGTAATTTCGTTTAAGTCGTAGTTATGTAGTGTAGAAATAATATTGCATTACTAAGGTTACAGTGCTGTTAGCACTTATTAAGAGGTCCAATCCAAAAACCTACCAGTTGCGTCCGTATGAGACCAAATCATTTAGGTATGTTATATAGGTGTTCGTATTATAAGTAGAGAACTTCAGATCTTAAGCGTGAAGAAATATTTTGTTACCTTACGTGTATTATTCAAAATTTATCTACATATATTGTTCTTAACTTTGTCAGTTCATTTGATAGGGCGCACTCAATCGAATCATATTTTAATAAAAACGTCAAAACGGTAAGTCAATTTCGATTTCCAGCAAGTGCTTTCTGGCGCCGCATATAAAATGACGCCTTACGTACGCACGCAAAGAAAAGTGGATTAGTGAGTGATAGGTGTTACATTTTTATCAAACCACGAAACATGTACAGTTCACCCTTTCACGAGTCCATGGTAACTTAGATCCTTGAAAAGAAGTGGTGGAGAAGTGGTAAGGATATAGTCATAATGACAACATTTCCACTATACTGATTGACTATATAACGACAACTATGTTTTTTCCATCGACAATATAAACATATATTACGCACATTGCTGCTCTAGAAGCCCTGATAGGTATAAGTAAAATATATTTGCTTCGATAAGTTAACACATTTAGACGTGAACTATATGCGTCTATCAAAGATGGCCGTTTAATGAGATCAGTTAAAGCTATTAAGAGAAAAGATACGTACATTCGAGTAATACAAAATTATTTACAGGTTAACGCAGTAAAATCAGAATGTATTTTACAAACATATGTAAGTGTACATGTTCAAAGGAATTTAATAAGACTTGCCTCCACAAACGCATCGTCTCGTATTGTATTGGCGTGTGCGCCCATCGCGTTCTAAAATTGCCCGGCGGGATGTAAAATTGTTATTTACCGACAGATGCAGCGCCATATGCGCTTTATGTAGCGTTAGAAAAAAACCGGTCCCCACGATCGTCTTCGCTTCGTCACGCGAGCATTGTCCCTTCAAGCGAAATAGAGCATGAATTATTAAATTGCTATATTTTTATATTCCTACCAGACGAAGAAGCTGCAGAAATATTAATACCGCACCAAAATGGAACCGTGACGGTCATTGTTTAATAAAATGTATTCGTAAAAGGTTCTATATAATTACAATATGATTGACGCTCCAGTGAAACCGATCGAAATCGACTTTCTTAATTAAACAGCTGGTAGCATAGTAGCATTAATAATTTGTGGTAAGTTGTGTTATGTATAATTAATATATTACGGACGACCAAATCCACTTTCATAAGTAAGAGACATAAGGCATACGTTGAGAAAAAACGGTCCATTTAATAGACCGTATGGTTAAATTATAGGGTCACTTTTCTAATGGCCAAGCATCTCAAAAAACTAACGTCGGCCAAATGTTGTCGAATAAATATGCGTCCACGCACCTGCCTTTTATATTAGACGTTAGAAAAAAGGCCGGCTGTTGGTTTCGAGGAACTTCTAATTAAGGAACATTCCAATTTTGATAAATAAAAACATGAGGCTTATCCTGTACTATTCTACATATACCTTTTTGAAAACTGTGATTTTTGTTGTAAGTCTATATTAATTAATGTTGGTATGTTATTGTGCTGTGATATAAATAAAATAGAACGCAATAACAAAGGATTTCATATTTGTGATCTGCTTTTAAACATAGAATTGAATCGGGTGAGGGTAATGGAATTTAATGCAGCGTATTACTTGATTCACATTATACCTTTCAATTAGGTAGAGTATATATTTGGTAGCAGATGAATAATGGGGAAATAAAATTATGACGTAACGCGTTAATATAACAGCATTAAAATACGATACAGTATTAAGAGGTTATGTAATATACATATAAGCATATCAGTCGTGATTAAGCAGAGAAGTGATTTTAACTGACAAAAGAATATCTTCACAAAGAATAGATTAATATTTATCTTTCTGACTACCTTTGTACTCTATTATTGCCTGCCAACTCAACTTTCCGGTCTGCTCAAGGCTTCCATTTTCAAACTTTCATTCACTGCACCGCTATTCATAATCGCAAAAGCTAAAATCTATTTCATGCAAATGTTTTAACCATTCTCTATTACAAAAGATTAATGTAGTGTAATAAATTAAACATTACGAAGCGGAATCTGTTATGCGCATAAATAAAAATGTCCCTAAACCGCATGCCCACTGTTGGGATTATGGACAAAATCCTCCTTATTAAGGTGGTGTAGCTCATTAAAGGAGGCCTATGTCCAGTAATGGACTGGCTAATTTTGATAATGTCCAACCGAAAACTGAAAAAGCAACGAAGATATTTTTTATTTATAAATCAAAAGTATGGTACAATATTAAAACATTTTATGTACAACATTACCAAACTGTAAAAACAATTTATTGGCAAGGAAAGTGCTCAGTTTCAACTGTATTTTGAATCAACCCGATGGACCTATGTGAACCACATGTTTCATTTTAGCAACTCATTTTTAAGTGTTTTTTTGATATTACGTTACGTTTACACATTACATTGCAGGATTTTAAATCGGCTTTCGGGCGGTTGGCCTATGTGACGCCATTTTATTTTTAACGACATCTTGATCTTACATTGGATAAACATTCGCGTTGGGTCCGTTCTATTTTATGATGTCGGTGGAATATCGCTAATGCGTTTTTTTCCGAGTTATGCTGCGCACGCGCTCCCTTTGTCAATTACCGGATGTGGGCCCGTAGCACATTACTTCCGGTCGGTATATAAATAAACATCCCATTAAGCCAGATGTCTGGCCCCCTATAAACACCAACTGAACCCTTTTTGCTTTGATTTCATGAAATTTAAACAGATTTTTTTAATGTCAGCTGGTATGATAATTACGGTTTAATTAGGTATACGTACGACCTCTTGCAAGCATTTTTAGTTTGATATACGTTAGAAATGAAGGAATAAAATTATTTCTAAAATTTTATTAGAATATATCAAGGCATATGCTCTAAATCAACGGGGAAAGATGTAGAAGAGTGAAAAAATTAAATGCCAAAAGTTGAAATTTGTTCCTGTGATGCCATATTCGTACATATGTAGCTACACATAGATGGAGTATTTCGTTGTAAAGTCTGAAATCGACAGCTGAATTAAAGTAATATAAAAACACACCAAACTGGACTATGAATCAGAAACTTTCAAAATATGTACAAGTTACATTTTATTCATTCATCAGTTCAGTGATTTATTTCCAAACGTGTTAATATTCATATCTCTAGAAATAAATGAAATATACTCAAATAAATTATAATATATTAGATGACGTATTTATGACGTATGTAAGGATAGAGCTATTTGGCACTCGGTGCTCTCTGCCTACCCCGCAAGGGACCCGGCGTGATGATATGTATGTATGTGTTTCTGCGTAATCGCAAAATTGTGTAAATGTATTTAATTTGTACTGGTCATGTTCCCTTAACAAATATCACCTCTTCGTCAATACTAGTCTCTAAGAGATACACCCCAAGGGCCTGAGATACGTACAGGAGGATCACTCGGAGCCTACATCGCTCACTACAAAAATAAACCAGATAAAAATCGAACAGAAAAACCAGCGAACAGCTGGCGACATAGCATTTCAAGTATGCAAACTCATTTTATATACCCAAGACCGCTTCATTGCAACAATATCAAGTCGCTAAGCTAAAGGTCCAGCTTCACGGTAATACAACGAGATAAGCATTAAAATCGAAAGATTTTTTTTATTTCGCCACTCACACAATAACGTTGGTCGGCGCGTTCGAATGTGCGCACACGCACGCGCAGTCACGGCGAGTTCGTTTTTACGTCCACTGCACGCGCAGGTGTTTCAAAAGCGCCGACAAGTTTTTAATTTATGACAAAATTTACGAAGCATAATTTTTATAATGAATAATGTGAATATTACAAGCGTACCGTACAATTTTAGCACTTGTATCAAGATCGAATTGGAACGCGGACTTCCCCACAGGAAGGCGGGATCAAAGTTACTGAACTGTGGCTTAGACTCCAAATAGAACTATCGAATTCTAAGTTAAAAGGTCAGTTGCTGGCAATTTCTATTCAAATAGTTTTCAAGAAGCTGGTATACAAATATCGTTTGCAATATTACAGTTCCATTTATGCACTGACGCTTGGAAATCGAAAACTTCCAGCTTCGATTTGGACGTTTTCGATAAGCTACTTTAATGGACTTCATTATTTCTTAAAGTAAATTGCACGCAGCAGTTTTGCAACATACAAAATATAAAAGAATCGGCAGCTTTAACGTAAGAATAGATGTTTAAAATTTACCTCAATGTTCATTGAAAAAATTATTTTATTGTGATATTTGAAAAGCGTTCATAAAATGGAAGGCCATCTCTTATTTATTTATCTCAAGGCGGTGAAGTGAATTAAATCTTTTACTATTCATTGCAGAATTCAAAATTAGAAGGAATTTCACGAATGGTACGAAATAAAATAAGTAATTGGATTACATGAATTGATTTCTTGGCACCTTTTTTACACGTAGGACTGAGAACACTGCCTTTTAAATTGAAACAGAAAAAGTATTATTTTCTATGTTCATCTAATACTTATTTTAATGTTGAATAAACCCTTTAAGAACCAGAATTGTATGCAGGAATATAAAAATGTCTATTATGACAAAAGTCGAAGAGATACAAGCGCAACTGCCGATCTGGACATCCTGGGTTCATATCCCGGGTCGGGCACTACTAGATTTTTCTAATTTAGATTTTCTAGTTGTAGCTCAGAGTCTGGATTTATGCTCGGCGTATGGTAATAGCCTAACCATTTATTCCACTGGTGAAATGTGGAAGTGAAACACACCTCTGCCTTCTTCTTTGGGGATTACAGGGGTGATGTTACGTATTTCGCTTCTACTAGAAATTACATTTTTGAGCTATCGAGTATCGTCAGATATGTATGTAGACAGGTGATTCTAAAACCTTATAAGAAATTCGTAAAATCCGTCAGAGGACTGAGAATTTTTAAGAAACCACATATTTCAGAGGCGATTTAAGAGAGCAAACGTAAAAAGACGCCTTTTGTATTCCCGAGGGAGGAGACGGAGAAAAATCGCGTCGATCAGATGGCCTGGTTCTCGTCGAGAGGCCCTTGTTTCTGTGCAGCCTCGAAACACCACTTCCAACTTTTATATTATGACACGTCTTGAGGGACTTGGCCGGTATGTACCAAAGACTCGAACGGCGCTCGGAATACGGAATGCTTCATAAAACACTTTAATCTCACGTAATGATATTCGAATATTCGTTTAGCGATAATTTTACTAACGTTGGTACAACGCAATTTCAATAGTCAACCACAGATTTTATTAAAAAGGGTTTATAATGCCCTTTCATTTACACGTTCTTGAATGACCTCTGGAATGGTATATCATACCGCGTAAACTTTTAAATCCTTAAACAGCTTTATAACTTGCTTAAGTGCCCTCCTAAAGGGTGACAGGAATCGAACCCGCGACCTCTAGTACAATCTACTACACTTGAAAATCAAAAGCGAGTGGATGATTAAGCGAACGTAATACCATATACCAAGTTATGTTGGCATTGAGATTTTTCTTCAGTAAAATTAACAACATTTACTGGGAACTCCATGGTGCGCAAGCTAAGCAGAATCGGTACAACCTTGCCAATGGTAATACGATGAATTAATAATTGATATAACAATTTAATTGTTTCCGTGCCCCTGCACTTAATATTGATTAATCCCCCTTCGCAATAGCCTTGTAGATACATATATATTACATGATTAGTTATTACTGCGTACCGATAACCAGCACTGGATATACCTATGTATCTTCTACGTATGCATCAACTTTTAATTAACAATAAGATTTATAATATTTTCATAAAAAATCTCAACGAATCGCGAAATCTTTTTCAATACGGTCCGATTAGATTGATTTTAATTGAAAAGAAACTTATAATATCAAATAACATGTAGGTACTATGAATACCCCAGTGGCCGACTATTTCGCTTTTATTCCTCCGTTTCCACAAGTGGTTGGGATACAATAAAATCTTAAAAAAAGATTAAAGTAATAATTTAAAAAGCAACGTAACGCTGAGATTTCTATATTGAAATTAATCGAATTTGTTTCCATGTAGGATATACGATTAGCTCCGCATTCGCATTGAAAAACTTTTACCCCAATTCAGTCATGCTCAGCAACCGATAAAACATCGTCGATAAACAGTGTCCGATAAAAATATATTTTTAAACCTATTTCGGATATCCATTACGGCATATTAAAAAGTGTAATGCTACTTTAAATTCAGATATTATTTCAACTATTTAAAAAGTTATTTATCTATGAAGTAACTCTGGACTATAAAAAATGGACTTAAAATTAGTGCTGCTGCTTAAATGTTACTTTATTTAAATACAATAATTGTAACATTAGGTAAATTAAAAAATCCTAACAATAGAGAAAATATGCAGTCAAAAGTTACAGATAATATAAACAGCATAATGTTATAAAAACTACATATTACGGTATTTTAATATTTCTCAATAAGACAATGAACTTGATATTTTTTTTATGGGTACATTAAATTGTGATATTAAATTTATAAGAAATTTAGTCATCTTTCGCTGCGATGCGGTGCGGCCGTAAAGGCTTGACAATCTCAACAAAGTTTAAGAAATACATATATAAAAGCGCCGCGCTAATAATTCGTTAGCAGACAAAATGAAAATTACCATTTCTATAAACGAATCATACAATAAGTGGCAAACGTTTAATTAGAAATACTTAAAAAAAACAAACAATAAATAATTCATTTACTTACTTGAGGTGTTCTATTTCCTTCTTCAGGCGGGTGATGTCGGTTAAGTGAAGAGTTTTCAAAATCTCGATCTGCTCAGCCATCGCCTGCAGCTCCTCCTTGATCTTGAGTTCAGCCGCACTCACAGTTAACAAGCATATCAAAGTCAAAAGAGCACTTTTTGTAGCGCACTGCATTTTCGGGAGAGTCGAGTGTTCGTGTTGTGTACGGGTCGCGGGCTGACTGACGTGCGAGCAGCGCGAGGTTCGAAACGGGAATGGAGCTCGTCCGACTCGCGGCCTTATTATACACTGTGCCAGGGTGCCACACTTCGCGCAGATGCGCTCAACAGTTGTCCTGAAGCCCAAAACCCACGGGCGCCCTTCCGGCAGCGCCTTCATCATAATTGCACATTTTACTCAAAATTTGTCTCGTAATTTACACTATACTCGTAAGTTACCTAACGATTCTTATAGTTAAGTGTTAGATACAGTATATTGCTTTCCTTAGCATAAAAAAATAATTTACCAATTTATTTAAAAACACATTAAATTAAATGTAAGTATGTATTAAATAAAATGATGATGATGATATCTATATTATATGATCTTGTATATATTTAACATACATAATTTCGAAATCATCATAGGCCTGTCTGAGCCCACTGCTGGACACCAGGCCTCCACGAATTTATATTATTTTGATTTCTAATTAGTTCCTCTGTACACTTTGATAGAGGGTTTTTACCCATAATACCCCGTACCAAAGATGCCGGTTGGGAATCCCTGAGCTCTGTTAGTCGCGCCACTTCCCCTGTTGCCCTTCGGTGGTCATGGCATTTATCTGAGCCTGTGCAGGCTGCACCGCTGGCAGGTGAGTTTAGTTTGAGTTCCTAGGTGGAGCTCGGTATCCCTTAGACCAGTGTTTTCCATTGTTCTGCCGTGGTCCGGTAATATTCACACTACTCTTCCGGGACCCACTTAATACTTTTAAACCGAAGCTGGTTCCATTAGGTAAAATAATATATACATATTTATTAATAGTAAAAAGATAGTATTAATAGTACGTTCTTTGGTATCGCCTTTAGTCACAAAATGTTATTGCGAAGTATGGAGCTGCTGCTTATTTTTTACTTAAGAACCCAAGCTCGCGGAAAATGACGGAAGTTTTATGCTAAGGTCTGGTTCCACTTCAAGTCGGTGACTATATTTGTTTTTAAGGTAAACTTGTTGTAAAGTCAGCTCCATATTTATACGTTGTGAAGGCGGGAATGTTGCGACCCGGTATTTTATTTTAGTGGCCCGGTACCCGGAAAATGGAAAGCGCTGCGTTAGACCATCTAAATATCAGTAACGTTTAAAACCGGCTATTAATGACGTTTCGCTAAACTTGCGATGGGTCATATATGTATTTCTGCGTAGTATGTATTAACTTTTTAACGGAACTTTACTTCCTTTTGGTTTTAATTCATTATTTTTAAAGTGCACCTAATTACTTAAAATTTGTCAAATTGTTAATGAATAAAGTATACAAATCATGGAAGTAGCACGTTAATTGATCGAAATTGTTGTTCTCTAATATTTTTTAATGAAAATCTGTAATACACAGATTGAGCAAATCCCTTATTTGTAGAAAAGATTTCTTCCAATAAGTCAATTTATTACACATTATTTATTTGGCAGCCTGGTTGGTCGGGTTGTGTGTAAGCGCGTCTGTCGATCAGGAGGTCCTGGGCACAAATCCCGGTGCGCGCAATATTGGATTTTCCTAATTTAGATTTTCAAATAGCTGCTCGCAGTCTGGAATTGTGCCCGGTATATGGCTAAGTAGGCTCACCACCTATTCCTTACTTGGACATAAACGTATCTGCTGAAACCTGGGAGTGTACTATACTCCTCAGCCTACTTCTTCGGGGATAACAGGCGTGATGTTACGAGTTCTATTTATTAGACACCTTCTGCCGAATTAAAGTTAATATCGTACAACATATACGGCAATGATCTCAAATCTACAAATAAACTTATAACTTTATTGAAATTACGGGCATTAGACCAGGTGATCTAATGAATTAGGTATAATTACTATAATCTAAAAGCTATAGATACAGTTATTTATCACATTTATCTATTATCAGTGAGTCTCGGTCTCCCTTGGCACCTGAATTCATCAACACTCATTCTGGGTCGGGTCTGTAATCTGTATCGACAAAATTATTTGTCACTCGACGCTCTCCGCCCGCCCCGTGAACAACTTACCGTAATACTTGCCGTAATACCGTAATGCCGTTAACTGAGATACATAATACCGTATACACATAAACTATAGTAAATGTATGTATATTCAAGATAATTTTGTACTAAGTAACACGCTACGTACCATTAAACCGAAGTGTTTGAATTTCTCGAGCACAAAATCGATCCTGTTGCAAAATGGACATCTGAAACTTCAATCGGTTGGTACAGTCTCGGCAACTACAGAGGCTCACTAATAGTTCGCCGTAACGTGTTTGTAGTAATTATCGTAATCATCAACTTGCAATCAAGCAACATTTCACTACATTAGAACGTTTAGTTCAATATAAATATATTTCGATTGGAATCGCCAATTGCTACGAGAACACCGAATCTTCGTCAACTCTCAAATAAAAAAAAGTGATATGATATATTCAGTGTTGACTGTATTGAGGATGTGTTCAATACATGTATTTTTTATTCAATCCTTTCATTAACAGGCGTGATGTTAATTTTTTTTTCCTTTCATTATTCCACTGTTGGAGTTGCTCCTTGCAGAAGGAGAGGACGTTATACCCTAGTCTACCGTGCTAGCCAAGCGCGGGTTGGCAGATTTCATAGAGTCTAGAAAACGTAACAAAACGTAACATCACGCCTGTAATCCCCGAAGAGGTAGGCAGAGGAATGAAGTACCCACATTCCCACGATTTACCAGATTAGAAAACGTTACCAAGAAATCTAACGTGCGCAGGTTTCCTCGCGATGTTTTATTTCACCGTTAAAGCAAGTGATATGTAATATTAAAACCCACATTATTATGTGACCAGGTTCCCGGGAACTCTAAGTCCCACTGGACCTTACAGTACTCTATCACAGTGGACATTTTCATAAGTTACCACCTATCACATGATGGGACGTAAACGTAACCAGTGAAACGTGGGAGTGTAGCTACTATGCTCCCCTGCCTACCTCTTTGGGCATGATATGCATGATCTTACGCTTATAAGAACGCGTATATATTTATGCGTGTAAAATTATCATCTTGTCTCATCCTATCTCATCTTGTCCCATCTTGTCTCATCTTGTCCCATCTTGTCTTATCTTGTCTTATCTTGTCCCATCTTGTACCGTCTTGTCCCATCTTGTCCCATCTTGTCCCATCTTGTCCCATCTTGTCCCATCTTGTCCCATCTTGTCTCATCGTGTGTCATCTTGTCTTATCTTGTCTGGTCATCTTGTCTTATCTTGTCGGGTCATCTTGTACATTGATGAATTTAACTTGGAACCACTACAATAATACAATAATATTTATATTATTAGTAACTTTTCATAAAAATACACATTTAAAAGTAAATAGACGGCACATTAGAACGAAAACAGAATAAAAAAGAACCCAGGGAATATTTTTTTAACTATTTAGTACACGGTGCCGTTACTTAGTAATTTTTGTTTGTTTTTATTTTGTTGCAATCGGTACCTCTCTCACGAGTCCTAAGAACTTACAAGTAATGAAATAGCACCATACCACGGTAAAGAAAAAACATAATAGAAATATCCACTTTGGCTTTGATTTCCACATGAAAAATTACGAGCACAACAGTCTAAATACTTTTTTAATTAGCATATTTATATATTTTTTTATCTTCTTCCTTACTACATACTATTTTATGCCGTACACAATATCCGAGGAGCCTTATCTTAAACAGAACGAGAGTCAAATAAGCGAGCGCGCCTGTACACCTTCAACATCCAGATGACCCTTTAGTTCCGAGTTTGCGATTATCATAATTAAAATCTAAAATTTATTTTCAAATTGTATGTGACCCTAATTTTTGGAACCCTCGCTCTCTAACCTTAAGTTGTTATGTAGCATTTTTAGTCTCCATCTATGTGGAATAAGAGAAACGGTAGAACCCTTTTCTAATAGATTATTATTTCTATGGAAAGCCCCGACCTCACCACTAAGTACTACAAAATACATCACTACCATACACTCTCTATCTGATCTGTAAAAATTACTTTTACGCACAGTTGTAAACTATCGAACATACTAGAATATAATGTAGATATTTTTTAAGTAGGTAATCAAATAAATTTTAAATCAGAAAAAACTATCAAACTAGAAATTTGTGGCTTGCAAATTATTGATTTATTGGATATTAAAAAATCAAGCAGTTAACTGATGGCACATGAATGTAATGATCGCGTCACATTGCGAAGTTCCCGTACTTACCAAGTCCGTTAACTATGTGAACTGCCAGTATGGATGCAGCGCTAAGTTGCATAATAAATCGTTAAGTAACCCTGAACCTTCACAAGGACGAATAGTTAACGTCGTAGCAACACGTATGTACACCGTGACCTAACGCTCACTTTGCAAATGAAACTCGGAACCGTTGAGTGTTCAGCAAAGCCAATCTTATAACCCTCTGTAAATTATGCCAATTTATTAAGCGGATTCGAAAAAAAATCATTCTGATATTACTGAGGGACATTAGAAAAGAGTATTCGTTGTTTGTTGTACACTATGTAATCTGACACACTGGGGCATCACTTAAGTAATGCTTGAATTATTGTATCAATATGTCGCCGATTACGAGAACCTTGTGATTGGAGAACAATATTTACTCTATTTTATTATTTAAACAATACATCTAGTTGATTGTTTTTGTATCTGAGTTGAGTGAGCGGCGTTATGTTAC
>DWTO01001482.1:0-16160 GCA_018244755.1 Jemadia pseudognetus
AGAAAATTTTGTAGTGTTCGACCCGGGGATCGAACCCGGGACCTCCCGTTCGGCAGTCGCACTTGTAACCAACACGACCAACGAGGCAGTCAATTTTTTTATTTTATTATTATGAATTTTTGTCTTCTGTCTAATTTTGTTGATTAATTGTTTTTTTCTTCTTTTATTGTATTATATTATTTTATGTAAAATTTGTACTTCTGTCAGTGTGCTGGTAATCCACTACACAAGCTACCTTAGTGTGGGACCAATAATCAAATATTGTTATGTTTTTCTTTACGACAACTTCTATGTGAATACTATATTATGTCAGTGTAAAATATTATTGACATAATATGACATTTAATAATGCCTTGTAATAAGTTCTGCTGTAGCATTTTCTGTATCTTTCATCCCATAGAAATATGTATACACTTAGCTAACTATAGAAATATAACAGATCTTGTGTTATTTAGCTAAAAAAGAAAAATATCCAAATTCATTATTCAGTCATTTACCTGGCTGAGTACAGAGATTTTAAAAGTCACATCAACTTTTTAAATGTGTGTATTTCTTTTCAGCTTAGGGTTACTGTCATTATTTCTTTGAATTTGTAGGCAGTCAAGATAAATATCAGTCTGTGATGATTACAGGTGGTGTTTAAAAAGGAAGTGAAAACCAAAGAGCCACAACAGCGCAACAGGTTTAGCAAGCAAACTGGCCAATTCCAACTTACAAACAAGTGGAAGGGCAAGACGGAAACGGAGCCAGAGATTGATGAGGATGGCCGCCCGCATCACAAGGTGGCCTTGCTGTGTGGTCCTCCTGGTGTGGGGAAAACTACACTGGCACATCTATTGGCAAAATTAGCTGGTAAGACTTCATGCGAATATATTCAGCATATCTTGACTCTGTATATGGCATTCTTATACCTGCATTTTGACCAATGTTTAATTTTTTTTTGTTTAGATGGTATAGTTGATACAGAATTTAAAAGACATGAAGTATTTGTAAATATATTTCGTAAATAATCCTTAAATAGTCCTTAACATTTAATATTATTTTGTGTTAACTTTGTTAAACAAAAGTGAACCTATTAATATACTTAATTAATGTCTGTATAGGTTACAGACCAGTGGAGCTGAACGCGTCGGACGAGCGCAGCACGGACGCGTTCCGCAGCGCACTGCAGAGCGCCACGCTCATGCGGTCCGTGTTGGATGCGGACAGGCGACCCAACTGTCTCATACTTGGTAACTGTTGTATTTTCATAATAATTATTAACATTGTATTACTGGGTATGGTCTTCCTTCAAAATGAGAAAGGTTAGGCGCCTTAGAGAATATTATAAAGAACTTTAATGTGTACAGCTAGTTTAGCGGCAACTGTAATGTGAAAACAAAAGCAGATGCAGTTGTAAAGAACATGTGCCGGCCAGGATATGAATATCTTGAACTACGTATTAATCACTTCTATTTTAAAACTAAAATGTATACTATTGTAACAGTAATAAATTGATAATGAAGCCCTGGGTCAAACCACTAAAATCTTGATCGCAATAGATTAGATCTTGTATCAAGCAGATAAATATACATACGAAGTAAAACTCATGCTTATGATGTAAATATAGGTTCTCAGAGAAAGTTGAACCCATGACCTCTGGCTAAGCATTCAGTGTCCCTAACTTCAAGCTTCACTAACAGGTTAATCAAATGTCCTCTCTTGAACTTAAATATAATAAAACTATATTGCATTTCAGATGAAATTGATGGTGCACCTCTTCAAACAGTGGAGTTACTGGTGAAATGGTGTACTGCTACAGCAGCTAAAAGCGAAGAGGGAGGTAAAAAGAAGGGCAAATCTCAGCCGTTGCGCAGGCCCGTGATAGCGATATGCAATGATTTGTATGCCACTTCCATGAGGCCATTGAGGTAAGAAATTAATAAGATCTGTATATGTACAATTAATTTGTTTATTAGCGAGATATTAATGCTAGCCAGGTGCGATTGGCATAAAAGTGTTAGAGTTATTACATATGTAATAGAATTTTTGTTTATATTGCTATTTTTTAAATGTTACTGTAAACATGTGTTCCAAGTCGCATAAGACGTCGTTGGACGCTCCTTTATATGTCTAGTGTTTCAGTCCATGCGGATACCGGACTGAGACAGGCTGATGATGAATATGCACAGTGCACGGAATGTACATTAAGGTGTGTCTGGTGGGCGCAGGCCGGCGGCGCTGGTGGTGACCGTGCGCGCGGCGGGCGCGGCGCGGCTGGCGGCGCGTCTGCGCGCGGTGGTGGCGCGCGAGCGCCTGGCCGTGGGCACGCGCGCGCTGGCGGCGCTGGCGGCGCGCGCGGCCGGCGACGTGCGCGCCGCGCTGCACGTGCTCAGCTTCCTCAGGGCGCGCCGCAAGGGGGCGGGGCAGGTGCGCCTATTGCTAACCATTCATTGATATCACGTAACATCGCGCCTGTAATTCCGACGAGGTAGGCAGAGGAGTGTGGTACACTCCCACGTTTCATCAGTTATGTTTATGTCCCACTATGGAATAGGTGGTGGGTCTATTAATCAATTGATCTACATCATGCACTACAATACTCTCTACGGTACATTGGTACAGGGGGTATATCTTGTAATCGGGGACATGTGGAAGGTTTGTGAAAATATTTATCTTGTTTTTAGTGGTTATTTCAAACATGTTATCTATTCTAGATCACTTTGGAGGATGTAGAGAATGCTGCAATAGGCACAAAGGATTGTACTAGAAGCGTAATGCAAGCACTTCAGGCAGTGTTCACTGTGAATGAGGAGCAACAGAACCATATACTAAAGACTATACATGCGTCTGGCGAGTATGACAGGTATGATACAAATATTAAATGAAATTGAATAATTAGTTTTATGGAACTTCAACTTTTTTATCATTCCATTCTTGGTTTTATCATACGGTACGGATTTCCTCACGGAATGAGAAAATTTAAGGCCATAGTTTGCCACGCTGGTCAAGTGCTATGTTTTGGAACATAAAAGCATTTTCTATAATTTCTTAATATTAGTTCTTTATATTTTTTCACACTGGAAAAGTACTGTTTGGGGTAAAATACTGACATTTCCCATGATTTTACGCCATTCATATTTTAAATCTTAACAATTTTAAAACAATTCCAATGCTATCGATTTCAAAACACATATTCATGGAAAAGAAAGTGGTGAGTTTTCTGAAGATCCTTAAAAATATAAATAACCTTCTTAGTATTTTAGTTACTAAACTTTAAAAAGTTAACTGCTAAAGCACATAAGGCAATTAAATTATCAATGTGGTATACTTTCACAGAATAGTAGATGGAATATTCGAGAATTACCTCTCGGCCAGAGTGGACGCGCGCCTGCTCGTAGCGTGCGACACGACGTCGTGGCTGCGGCTGTACGACACGATCAACGCCTGGACACTGAGGAACCAGAACTACTCGCTGTACGGCGTCCTGCCGTATTGTATAGCGAGGTGTCACGAGCTCCTGGCCACCAGAGCACCTCAGAGACTTAAATTTCCCATGCAAGCTGCGGAGGTACTGTTTTTGTTAATTCTTATTTTCATAACCCTGTCATTATTTGGCGATAATCTGCGAGACGGTTTATGACGGTGTTTACATATTATATCACATATCATTATTTATATCGTAATCGTGAAATATCTCTCTAATTTTTATTTCTGTTATTGTCACTCTGACGTCACTCACATCAAGGTATTTTTAATCGTATTGCGATTCTACGTTTTATAATACGTTAAGTTTACGATTATACACATACAGTGTACTATCAGCTTTTTTAGTACTTTGGTGTTAAAATTTATCATCAGCATCAAGTCTAAGTCCACTGCTGGACATCGAACTCTCTTAAGGGATCACTCTCATAATCCTCGTTACGAGTACGCTGGTGCATGTCGCGCCAAGGGCAGTTAGCCGTCCGTTGCGTGGTAGCGCGCGGCAGGGACTCGTTGGGTGCGCGCAGGCGGCGCGGCGGCGCGCCGAGCTGCAGGGCGTGGCGCGCGCGGCGCGGCGCGGCGCGGCGGGCGCGGCGCGGCGCGCGCTGCTCCTCGACGTGCTGCCGCTGCTGCCCTACCTGCTGGCACCGCCGCTGCGCTCCGCCAATATGCAGGTGCCTAGTATATTTGAGTAGTAAACCACCGCTAGTATTCTTTTGTATCAGGGGAAGGCTTAACAAAATATAGGGGTAATATAGAAACAGTATCTGGTTATTCGGATTATTTACCGCACTGAATTCTTTCTGGTATTCTTTCTCTTCGCTAATAATATGTCTGTATTCAGGAACGCACTCATCTAACGGAACGGACGCATTAACGACACGCATCAGTGCTGACACTGACAGCTTATTTAGTATTGAATCTATCACTATCTGTAGAAGGTTCTGGATTTAAATCCTGGCGTCAATCTCTTTACAAGAAATGCGCGTTTTAAGATGAAATAATTGTAATGACGATAAAAAAATCATGGAGAAACTTGCACATTAGAATTCTCCATAATTTTCTCTAAGGCGTGTGATGTTTGTTAATCCATGAACGATTAAAGGATTGATGCCGGCCATTCATTTTTAATACACATCTCAAAAACTCTTAAAGGTCGATTAAAAAATCTCTTTCGGTCCTCACGCAAGTGTTATTTCGGTGTTAAGAATACATTTGAAATATAAAGCAGATATTGATATCACGAATAGTTTGTTTAGGACAGTCATCAATTTAAGAGCTGAGTCCAATTCGAATCATAAGAGTTTATTATATGAGTGTCGTAGCCTTGTGTAGTTATGAGCGTGAAGTAGCGTGTGTGTGTGTGTGCGCGCGCAGGTGTGCAGCGAGGCGGAGCGGCGCAGCGTGCGCGCCGCCGCCGCCGCCATGTGCGACTACGGGCTCAGCTTCCGGCGCGCGCGCGCCGACGCGCCGCACGCGCTCGTGCTCGAGCCCGACATATGCAAGATCGCCTTCTTCGGTAACCCGCCGCCCTCCGCCGCATTATGTTTTTTTTATACCCTAAAGGCTAGCATTTGGTTACAATCTTATATGACGGAAAGCAATGATGTAAATGCCTATTCACATTAAATTTGAAGAAACCCATTTGTATGTATTGTCAGCTTACCTTATTGTTATAATCGTAACGTAACGCGCACCAGGTCACTTCTGTCAACCCACTGTCTCGACACAAGTGTTTAATGAATGCTGTGTGCGGCCCAGAGGGCGAGGAGCGCGCGCGCGCCGCCGCCGCGCCGGCCGCCGCGCGCGCCGCCGTCGCTCGCGAGCACCAGCTCGAGCTGATCCGCCGGAACGAGCTCATGGTACGTTACTTGCGTACTCATATGTAATGGGCCATCTTATCTTAATGAATAGCTGTAAAATACCTTCGTTTTTACCTTTAACGTCTAACCGATAATAGATGGAGCCACTTGTACCGTTTTTTCTTTAAATTCTGTCTAACTGCTGCTTAATATAATCGATATATGTAGCTATATGCAATGTAATTTTTTTGTTTACCGAGTAAATTAAAAGTAGAAACCCACACAGAAACCTTTTTGGTATAACGTCACCGTTATTAGATCATAGATGGCGCCACTTGTGGCGTTTATTGCTCTAAATCCTGTGTATCTCCTATTCAATACAATATATGCAATATATTTCTATTTATATGTAAATTATGTAATATATTTGTAATTTACTCTTATTTAACTTTAAATTAGCAAATTAAATATCTGGATATTATGTTTATTGAAAATAAAATTCTGCTACCACAGGATATAAATTAATGGGTACAGTTGAAATATGAAGCTTCACCCTAAAGTATAGTATCTTTTCATAGTTGTGTTTGAAATTGAATATTATATATACATGAAGAATAAGTCACAAAGCGATCAAAATTATTAGTAAAGTAGCTGTTGTGATTTGTAATATATACTTGTATATGATCTTACATATTATGCCTCGTTGGTTTTGTTGGTTGTAAATGCAACTGTCGAACGAGAGGTCCTGGGTTCAAGCTCTGGAGCGGGCAATAATGAACTTTTAACTTAGATTTTCTAGTCGTGGCCCGGAGTTTGGATATGTGCCCGGTGTATGCTATAGGCTTACCACCTATTCCATAGAGGAAGGTACACATAACTGGTGAATTGTGGGAACGTACTAGATTTTCCGGCCTACCGCTCTAGGGATTACAGTCGTGGTGTTACGTACAATTATGTAATGTTTAATTTTCAGATCAACAAAAATGCGTGTAAATCGAAAGCGAACACCAACGACACACCCAGTCAAGCGCAGACCAAGGCCACCGATGAAAAGAACCCTGAGGGTAAGGACGCGCGTCTGCCCAACCACTTGCAGCGACTCAGGCCGAAGGTAGTGGAGAGGAGTGCGCCACAAGTTAGTACAAGAAAACTTGAAGCGAATATTCTATACGATTTTTATGATTGTTTATCATCATCAACCCGTGTAAGGCTGCTGGGCACCGGCCTCCTTTGAGCGGTTATGCCCATAATCCCCACGCTGGGCATGCGGGTTGGGGATCGCAGAGCATAGCTTCTTGCACGGGCTTCGCTGCTGCCCGCAGGCGGCCAATGTTTTTACTTATCTGTGCCTAGAGGCCTATGTCCAGTAGTGGACTGAGATAGGCTGATGATGATGATGTGCCTAGACAGACCGCACCGGGTTTAGTCGCCTCATACAACACCATGCACCCCGTCACGGCTCGTGGAATATATAGTTACTCCGCCCCAACACAGATTATTATATTGGTGACGAATTTAGAAGAAGCCTGCCAGGTCGGTAAGGATACAAATATATGGCATTCGGTTCTCTCTACCTACCCCGTAAGGAATCGAGCGTGACGATTTACTACAATTAATAATAGCGGCCAAGAAGATCTTATTGACGATCTGTATGACCAAGGTCTTCGAGAGTACTTAAGAAG
The DNA here is from genome assembly GCA_018244755.1 of Jemadia pseudognetus. Classification (NCBI taxonomy): domain Eukaryota; kingdom Metazoa; phylum Arthropoda; class Insecta; order Lepidoptera; family Hesperiidae; genus Jemadia; species Jemadia pseudognetus. The sequence continues at coordinate 6,950 of DWTO01001482.1, forward strand.
TGTTCAATCCACTATTTATCCGGGAAGCGTCTGTATACAATGTTTCAACTACACGCTACTTAATTCTTGCATAAAAAACGTTAATTACATAGTCGGTTTCTGAATTGCTCCTTTGTTCTATTAGGTTATCTATGATTCTTATTATCTATGATGATATAAAATATTCCCAGAAGAATCCTTTGTTGATTATAACACTGCTTTGTAATTTCTTTAATAGCGTGTGATCGGAGTGATTTGATACCCAGGTATATTTGTACGTATGTAACGAGAACCTCAATGCGTGGATGCGATTTTAAAAATTCTCCGTTTCATCTGTCAGTTAATAGCGCCTACAGTTACACGGCTGTGCAAATACAGGTCGGGCTAATCGGTGACAACACTTCGCCGGTTCGGTGAGACTGTCCCATTTCCTTTTGCCTAGTAATTTACCCTCATATTTCATGCTTCTATGCACATTTTTTTGTATCTTAGACAACAATCCTACACAGCGTAAGTGTGTAATTTACTGTTTTATATGTTTTTCGTATTTCCCCTCATCTCTGGCCAGATCTACCTGGAAAAAATATTCAGACAATTCTCTGTAACGTGACCAAAAAAATCGTTAGTTCTCGAATGACACCAACTCACATCCTCATAGAGTATTAATCATTTCTTTATCATCATCTAAGTGATCGCACTATAAATGAATTCCTCGTCATCATCAAACTCTTTGCGTCTATAAAAGGTCTTCATCATCACCATTGCTAACCCCCCCCCCCCCCGGTCCCCGTCCCCGTCCCCGTCCCTCCCTGCACACGTCGGCCACTGTCCCCGGCGCTAACGCCGGCGCGCGGTCCGCGGCAGCTCGTTACCTCGTGAATGCCGCGTGCAGATTGCAGTTTACTCGCCTGATGGAATATATTAGCGCTGCGGTGTCGCCGGCGCGCGACGCCGTGGATCTTAGTATGACGCACCCAGCTGGAATGTTCTAGAAACGTTCTATCTCGATTCTCTATCTCTACCGAGTTTAACCACATGTTAAGAATGTTTTTTCTTTGATTTGACACCGATCGTAGTAAGCAATGTTTTTTATCTATTGACTACTAAACAATATTATTCTTATGGTTTTTTTTAAATCTTGTCAAGATCATGATTGGTTTTTATCCCAATGTATGCATAGCATGTCCTCGAATAAAGTAAGAGATTAATGTGATCTTAGTTTTCACTGAAAGTATTAGTTAGATATATGTTTCAAATTTTATTATACGTATTCAGTATCTTTAATATTGTGATATGTTATGTTCGAGATAAGTTCTTAACTTGTATACATATATAGGTATTTTTATGTTACATAAAATGAATATAGAAGAAAAATAATAGAATAATGTACATAATAATACACATAAATGTAATTGACTAACTGCTAGCAACATTAGACCCGTCTGAGCGTTTCTATGCACTGTGGCAGTACTTAGTAAGTGACGTAAATGATCCATTCTCAGGTGCACACATTTCAGTACCGCGTGGTAGAGAGTGCGCTCTACGAATCTCGCTAATTAAAACTGTGTTTGCTGAATCCGGCGCGTATTGTGTCACCGTGAAAGCTCCCCGGCGTCTTGCCATAGAGCAGGCGAGTTCAGTAAATGTATGTCAAATAGCCGTTTGGAGCTGTTTTGGATGTGTTACGTACTTACTCTAGCTTCTTATACAGATATGCGTGCGTGTGTGAGTGTGGATTTACAGTGTATGTGTGTGTGCGTGTATTAGTGTGCATTTACAGTGTGTGTAATATTAAATGTTTACAATTTCCATGGTGTAAAGCTGTTTTAAATGTGCTACGTAATTTAAGTTTATGCATCCTTATGTAGATATCTGTGTGTGAGTGTGTGCGTGAGTGTGTGCGTGTGTGTGTGATATTTAAAATGTTTTTAATTGTCATAATTTAATTGAATTGCCTTATATAATAATGAAATTTGTTTTAATAGTACGTACGTGTTCCAGTAAATAGTGACATTTCATTTTTCTATTATGGTTCAATGTTCGTCAAATGTGTACGCCGTGTCCATTGAAATGTTGTATAGTACTAAAATAATACTACTAAATAGTAATAAAATAATGAGTCTATGTTCGACTCATTATTTTAGTACTATTTTATACAGAATAAAATGTATACATTCTAAGTTTTACTGAGTAAAGTTGAAAACGAAAACGAATTGGTCCACTGAAAGTTAAATGTATTTTATTCATAAACAGTTTTGATATTAGACTGTGTTCCAATTAAAAAACGGACGCGGCGTAAGAAAGCTCTACTCGTATATCGTAAATATTTCATTATCCACACATAAAAAAAATTAAGACTTCCAATCAGCCCGTGCTTCCCTACTCTGTGCTCGGGGTGAGACTTACAAATCGTAATGCTGGCAATCTTCCGCTGAGCGCTCGCACAAAAAAGAAATAATTAACCCATCCCCACCCGCACTTGTCACATTCCACTTCGCCACAGGCTGCCGGCTGCGTGTCCCATAATCGTTCAGCTCGAGTATTGTAAAGAAGTCAACTTGTGTGGATGCAAAATTATAATTAAATGTATCGCATAAATGTTAATTCAATTAATGCGACTAAATATCTTTCTATCGCGCTCATTCTCCGCTAAAGCTGGATGTAATTCCAAATGTCAAATTAATACAAAATCTTTTTTAATATCTGTTAATAAACTAATTGTTCAGTTACTTAGGTACATAATTAATCGGTTCAGCGATTTAGGTACATAAATCAATCCAAAACTAAATGTTCGTTTCATGCGTAAATATTGCTTTAATTTTTATTTATTTATTTAGCGATACGCTCGCATTTGACTGCTGTCTCACCCGATGGGAAGCGAGATTCTAGCCTAGAGTAATATTGTATTATATAAGTCATGTGTATTTAACGTCAAGTAATTGTATACGTTTCTTAAAATCGGTCTAAATCTGCTTATACTTTGGAAAGTGTCGTTTATTTTATAAAATAGTTTGTTGTTCAGACGATTCCTAGATGGCGCTAGGTATACAAATGAAAAATATTTTAAACATAAAAACAACTTTGTCATCTATAATAATCTCACAGATAATATTCCAAATTAAAATTTCAGTTTTGAAATTCATTCCTTAAAGCTTTTTCAAATCGGCCGGAGTCCATTAGAAAAGTTTAAATTATGAGTGTCAAACAACATTTTCAATTTTAATTCCCATTAAGGGATGCCGTCCGAAATTGTCAATGCGGCCGCCCCTGTAAATACAATAACTAATCACAATAAAAGGGTTGTCTCTCTATTAAAAACTCGGTAAGAATACCATCAGAGGGTCGGATTCGGTTCAACGCACATTGCGTTATTTTTTATTAATACTTGTTAAATCATATATTTTTTATTTTGTTTGTTTTAGATTTATAGTACAAATAATATAGTTATAATTAGTATTTTTAAGGAGTATAACCGGGATTTTCTCATTATGAAAGAAGACAAGACAAGAAGAAAAACAAACAGAAGAAGAAGAAGAAGAACTCCAACAGCAGGGACATAAAAAAGTCAATAAGGAGGGTGTTAATAAAATAAGTAATGCTGTAAAATCGTGGTGGTGATGTTAATAGCAAAACTCTAAGCATCCTATCTCTGTTCAGGCAATTGGTAGTTAAGATTTTGAATTTTGTCGTATATCTGCTCTACCTATTGGGGTACAGTGACGCGATGGACGCATTTGATGAAGGTATTTCTGTTGTTAATACACATATCGATAAATATATTGATATACAAACCTACATACAAACTGTTAAACGCTATTTGAACGGTAGGTTGCTAATTTTGTACCTCTAAATTAATAATTGAAAAGAAAGAAAAAATATATATAGTCGCGTATTTAATATGGAATAGTAAATATATAAAGATAAATAAAGAGACGCATTTTTTTTTAATTGTGATAAAATGTAAAGAAATTATAATAACAATGAAAGGAATATATATATAAAAAATAATTATATTTATCAATGTTGATCGTAGTGTGCGATGCGCCTAAATCAGTTTTTCTTTGCAAGTTTTTCTTCCCGCTAATGGTCTGCGGCGGTATCAGCCCGTCAATTCTTTGCGTTTGGACGCTAAGAAAATTTCCTCGTTAAATAATTAAATTCCTCTCCTGTTTGGTAATTTTTTGTTGTACAATCTTTTCATTGTTTCAATGGTGGCTATTATAAGAATGTAAGTTAAGGAGCGTTTGATTAGCTCTTTTGACGTCACGAATCACGAAAATTCATAAGGGACTTGAAATTATAATATAATAATAATGTACGTGCCGTGGGGGACTAAGTCATACCTATGATGAAATAGGTGAGATACTGGCTAATAGGGGAGGTCAAGGTCTCTGAAACCGGCGTCCGTGTAGTACGTGGTGTATGAGGCATCTGGTGTGATACTATTATGTAATAACAAGAATGGAATGTGTAAATGAAGTATTGCAATTTGTAAATGAAGTATTGCAACGTGTAAATGAAGTATTGCAATTTGTAAATGAAGTATTGCAACGTGTAAATGAAGTATTGCAATGTGTAAATGAAGTACTGGAATGTGTGAATGGCGTACGGGAAAGTGTGTGTGTTTGTGTGTGTGTGTGTAAGTAGTGTAGTCGCGTGCCGGGCGGCGCGCTAACAGCTAGCAAATTTATCACTTGGGCGGACCGCTGCCCGCTGCGATGGCCGGCGTAAGTGCTCTAATGTAAATACACCCTAATACGCTCCTTTAAACGTTCAACTGTTTAGCTCCACTTAATTGCTCCACACTTATGTACGTACAAAAATAGTTTCTTTGTAATTGAAAATATTTTCAAGGAGCTAACGAAGGTAAGCATCGCCAAACATGGTGTTCAGTAAAGCATTGTTCTCGGTAAACTAAAGCGTGTATTATTTTTACAAAGTCTCCAACCCAGAGGACGTAATCACATTCCGAGCTCGCAACCACATAGAAAACGACGTCGGGCGCCGTTACGCTACCTATGCGTCGTAACGATAAGCATTAAGCTCCCGACGCTCGTAATAGAGGCAATAACACTCAGACGCGGAAGCAGTTGCCCCTATAATGCCCCGGGTAAACGAATATGCGAGGAAATTGCCGAAGGAGCGGGCGCAGATGTGATTCCGCGCGTCCGGATACTGGCAATCATCAATCTACGCCCCCGCGCCCGCCGCCCGCCGCCCGCCCGTACATCACGTTCACAATGGCCGCAGGAAGTTCTTAAGAAGAAAAACTATAGGTCATATCCTTCCTGGGGGGCGGCCAATCGGAAGCCGGCACCAGCTCGCCCCGCGCGCCACCCCGCGAAGGGTTATTCGGTTAGGGCGAGATTTTTCCAAGTCCACCCCGAGGCGACGAGTCGTCCGTCATCCGTGCGGATTACGCGTAAGCCCCTGGACGGGTAGTGAATAGCTTGAGACGGGCCGCTTTCGGCCGTGCATTATTTATCGTCCGCGTGATATCGATCACGCGGATCGATTCCTCATGGATATTATCGATTTCATATCAAATCTGTCTGAATCTGTTTTATTTGCTGGAAATATAAATATTTTATTGCTCAGTTCAAATTTAACGTTATGGGACAAAACCTCGACAGTATTTTAAGAAATCTTATTATTAATCAGTATATGTGGCTTATAATTATATGTATGTACTTTAATTAATTTTACCGTTTCAGTGACTAAAATCGGATGAAATTTAAATGTTTATTTGATTCGAATGAATAACGCTGATTTCCTCATATTTGCGAATTAACGAATTAAGTAGGTAATATTTACAATCATCTCATCTAAATCCAACGGCTGAGTGATGCTGCAATATAGAATGTTTAATGTTAGGATTGTATCAATCTAACCAAATGAACGGTACAAAGGAGTCGTTGCTATCGGGAAAATTTATTCTTTTAGAGGTGCTCTGAACGCCGTTGCGAGTTAGCGCCGCGGGCGCCGCTCGCTTGTTACGTAACTAATTTCTGCGCTGCGCCCCTTTTCCGTAAAATTTCTCTATTATCTAGACGATTTAATGTTCGATTTGATAGGTCGCGTGTATTTTTACTGGTGTGTTCGAATTTTAAAATTTTTGATTGAGCAATACACAATGAAATGTCTCCTCGATTCAATGTGATAGTTATTTTTAAATGACCTCAGGCACAACTTACATTACATAGAGGACTACCCTGTGTGTGAATTTTGTGATTGTGAGAAATCATATTACCGTAATATTACGCCTGTTATCCCCGAAAAGGTAGGTAGAAGGGTTGTAATACAACTCTTACGTTTCACCAGTTATTTTAACGTCCCACTATGGAATATGTGGTAAGTCTATTGTGATACACCAGGTATATAATTAAACTCCTAGCCAAACGTAACACTTCGAGCTACTACTAGAAAATCCAAGTTCAATCCAATACTGGCCAACCCTGGATTTGAACCCAGCACTTCACGATCGGCAGCAGCGCTTACAACCAACACGACCAACGAGACAGTCAAATAAATAACACAAAGGAATTGTTTCAGGCATTTATACGTTTCAACAGTGATAACGACTCGGGAAAGTGTTTCCGGCGCGGCGGTGAATTAGAGCCGAGAGCGCTGCTCCACTGTTAGCTAGTTTTTGCGCTGCGTACTTTTGTGCACGATTGGATCAATTTTTACCTGCGTATGTAGACAGTTTTGCTTTTAATTCGCTAGTAGGTACGTCTCGTATCTAGATTCACGAACGCGTATAGAAGTTTCCAAAAGTTTTTTTTTATTTGATGCTAAATTTATTACACAGCATTGGAAGGTTACTTTCTTTGTTCTACACTGGTGTACTAAGCGTATGTTCAAGTAGTTGACAAGTGACATTACATAACTTCACGCCTGTATTGCCCCGAAGGAGTCGGCACAGTGCAGTACACACCCACGTTTCACCAGTAACGTTCATTTTACGGTTACATTTACAATTAAACTCTCAATTAATCGTATAATTTGTAGTGAAATAGATATTTTTAATGTAACATCACCTCGAATCTAAAATGCGGAGTATTGAAGGAATATGTTGGTAAAAAATAGGCATAGAGCGGGCGCCGCGGGCGGTGGGTCGTTCGTTTGCAAATTCAAATAATAGTGTAACGAGCCGCGGCGAGAGGGCGCGCCAATCGCATTTCGCTTCAATTGTAGTGGGTTTTTTTGATCTTTCATTAAATTAATTGTGGTTTTTTTATTTCGTAAATTTAAATATCTATTACACCTTTTGTGTTTTTTTAATGTCGTGACTACTATTGAGCGTAAAAAAAGCTAAATGTGATATTTTTGAAAAGTAATTTTTTGATGTTATAATATCCTTCAAACTAATCCTTACTACTATTACATATATTATAGTCGCCGTAGATATACAAAAATACAAATTCAACCTACGGATCAGAGCTTAGTGTTCAAAAAGATGTTATTTATACTAACATTTAAATGTTTGTCTGTATTCAAATGCAACTAAAATGAAACTTATTGTCACTTCATTCGCATCGCAAGGATTATTATCGTAAGGATCCGTCCCCCTCGTCCCTCGTGAATGTAGCTAATCACGTCACTAATCCTAGTCCGATTACCGCGCGATGCGGTCCCTGAACTGAGACGCGTTCAAATAATGCGGTTGGTGAATTTAAACGCGCGTATAATGTTCAAATTGGCCGCGCCATGTGCGCCGCCCGCGGCGGTGCGTGCGGGCGCCGCGGCGTCTGCCCGTCTCCACGCGGCAGTGGAGGTGCCGCATCAAATGTAAATGTGCTCGCAGACGGGGTGAACGGTGAAGGGCTGATAAATTTTTTTATTGACTCCGTGCTGTCGCTGTCATGCGCTCATGCGCTGTGCGGATTACGATTTTGGTAATCATGACTGTTACATTGTGATGCTTGCAGTTAATTTTTATTTCACCGTTGCAAAGGAATTCTCGTCGTAGAATGTTCCAGAAAAGTAATCGTTCAGTTGAATTGAGTCTCATGGATATCCATTTATTATTTAACTAGCATACACTTCATACTTACATGGATGTGTGCGCGGTACCACACTCCTCTGCCAACCTCTTCGGGGATTACAGGCGTGATGTTACGCTGTTACGTTGTGACTAAGAGTATTATTAATAATGAATACTAATTGGACTTTTGACTCTCGTAGCTCTGTTCCTACAGTCTTCTACCATGTTAAAATTACTGGTCCTATTATTAATATCCACCACTTATGAAAGCTGGTGTCATATGAGCTAATTTATCCACATAAAAAACACTCAACACTAAGGGACCTAGGATAGCGAACTGAATATCAGAATCAATATTATGTACATAATATGGTTTAGAAGACAAACTACTTCAATACAAGACAGAACTTGAAGGTAACAAGATGATTACAATTCTAGAGAGAACATTATTCCCTTCGTGAAATTGTCTATGTATTTTATTAATCAGAATAGTTTTGATTTATAATCGACAAATCGTTTGTAGAATCCCAGTTCGCCAGCTCGAAATACAATCGAGAAATCGGTTTGTGAAAACGATTATTTTTAAAATAGCACATGTCACGTTGAATACAACTCGCTCGCCACAAACTGCGTCATAAAAAGCAACATCTCATACAAATTTCAATTAACCCCCGTCATTCGCTCGTTTGGCCGGCAGGGCGCGCTCGGAGCGGTGGGCAGCCTGGCCCTTTCAGTGCTGTTTGCGTTAATCAGATAGGGTGGTAGCAATATGCCGCTTGTTTGTGTTGGTACAAAAAGATTATTACCGCAACGCTTCTGTTGTGCAACTGTTGCTTTTAGCGGCAGTCGCCTCGGGGCAGTGCTCCTACATGACGATGTTGCTTATTGGGTCCGACGTGACACCGATTCCCTTCAAGCTCCCGCGCTGAAACATCTCAAAAAGCTCGTTAAGTGTCACGTGTCGGTGACTCGCAAACCACTTCCGTTTTATACCGGATGTGACCAATTTAGTTCTGAAATTAAAATGCGCTGGCTCTTGTATGGGAATTTGTTTGGGAATCTGGGGTCACTTGCAGTAGTTATACTACAGTTTTTTTATAAATGTACTACGAATTGCGATTTCAAGGGAGTGAGAAATTTTGAAGACTTGTTCTTATTTTTTGTATACTTTCAAATGATAAATACATAATACAGTAAATTTGTAAGTACTAGAATGACTGCCTCGTTCGTTGAGCGCTTGCAAAT
>DWTO01001483.1:0-16153 GCA_018244755.1 Jemadia pseudognetus
TTCGACCCGGGAATCGAACCCGGGACCTCCCGATCGTCAGTCGCACTTGCAACCAACACGACCAACGAGGCAGTAAAAATAAATCAATATCATGTCCCCTGCGCATTACTACTTAAATCTGATAATAGGGTTCGTGTTCGTTAATTCGTATTTGTTTCCTCGGAATTCTCTAAAGTCCTTGCAATATTATTGTTAATATAGTATCGCGCTCAGTAACATTTACTTTGCATTATATGTTTATTTAATTTACAAATGTAAGCATAAATACCGACTGCCTCGTATGTAGAGTGGCGACAAGCGCGACTGCCGATAGAGCGCTCTTGATTCAGACTCCAAATAAAATAAAAACACAACGGAACATCACAATTCCTTCCTAGCGTCTAAATTACATTTACATGACTTGAGTAGCGCTTAGTAGTATTAAACTCATAAGCCCGTAACATAAATAAAGCTGCGATAGATGATCAAACGAGATATATGGAGCAAGTTGGTAAGTTCCATCTTGTCTCGCAGGTGAGTTATTATTATCATAAACTGCTAACTTCGCGGAACTTTGTCGAGTAATTAGTGTCGTCAACGTCCTCCACGTTTTTGCTCATTTCTTCTCGTGTTCTCCTGGTAGTTGCATTTAACGAGAGATCCTTCGTGGATTACGCGCGTATTGTATATATTCTATATATATACGTATGTATGTATATTTTAAAACATATAGAAGCACACCTATGGAGTTTCTTTCGTCACTTCTTCTCCATAGCGAGGCATTTTCCTAAGCGATGGCAGAGTCATTTTGACGAATAAAAAGTGTTCAAAGGAATCAATTTTGAATATATTGAATTTGAATATATAACAAGATAGATGACTACATATTTAGGGCGTTACGAGTAGAGTGACACGTTTGGAATTGTAATGCTGATCTCACTGTTATATAAATTAAATTAATTGTTAAAAAATCAGTATATAACTATTTATCGGTGTTTTATAAGTGTTTTGATGTGTTCCTTTTGACATTGACAAATTACCGCTGGCTTTACCGTACCTGCCACGTATCCTTTACTGTATCAAGCACATATTATCATATTATGCTCGGTTACCTTTATAAGTTTTACGTTACCTAACAATAAAGACTAAATAAATAAAACTCGATAACGTAAGGATGGATAATTGATCGAAATATATACATGTATGTATGTCATTTTCAAGACTATTGTATTTACAGATTTACATTCAAGACATTTGTATTTACAGATAGATAATGTTAGGTGGTTTATGAACGACCCCGAGTTTACCCAAAAAACGCCTGTTTTTTGGGTTTGTCATGACGATTTGTAACTGCATTCTAAGTGACCATATAGACATGTATATCACATCCGCAAAGTGCTAAGGGCCTTAGGGAGTAAATTGTATTACCTTATGTCACACTAACTAGCTTGAATGTTGGAGGAAAAGACAAAAAGGAAACACCTATTCGTACAGTCCTATCCCTGGGCTATGTCACCAGCCTAATAGTAACTGATCATCTTATGACGAATCCTATTCGAGGTCGATTATACATCTTTACATGTCACAGGAACCTATTGTGTTTGCTACTTACTCGTTTGGTAATCATTCAAGTTTAAAAAAGTAAGAATGATATTATTTTGCTTGGTAAGAGGTTGACGTGTTGGCGAAACCTAGATTTTTGTAACTTTCACTGGTAAAGGTGAATACTTATTAGGAAGAGAACTGTTCGAAATTTTCAGCCTATCGAACACATTGACATATGCAATTGAGATACACTTAACGTATTCCGGAATTAATATGTATTATTTCTACCTATAACATACATATTCCATATGATTTAACGTATGTTCTCACAAATGCTTATCAAAAATGCCTTTTCATACGATCAAAACATTCACACGAACCGGTTCTTTCAACTGTAACCCGTGTTTACTGCTCGTTCCAGATATTATCGCGCGTTCGATAAGCCGTAATTACAGAGTGCGTTCGGTCGTCGATAGTATCTGTGTCAACGTGCGCGTTACAGATACACCCCTATTTTGTGTTTTGAAAATAGAATGCCTTTATATTCATTCATCATCGTCATCAACGTCGCAAATCACATGTATTTTTATACCATCATTATAATTGTAAAATAACATCTCGCATCTCACTAATTTCCGGAGGGGTAAGCAGAGGAATGTCGTACACTCCCACGGTTCACCTATTATGTAATATTTTCCAAAATGCAACTCTACTGCCTTACACCGTCCATAAATCCAACCTCCGAGCTACTGTTACCATCACCATCAAATATTTTGTTGCATTACGGTCAGATACGGGTGTTCTCTGAGAACGAGAGGGTTTAAGACCTTACTCTACCACGCTGACCGAGTTGGGGTTGGGCGACTTCACAAGTGCGATAAAACTTTCTGAAGAACGTGAACTAGCTTTCTCTATAAACCTGTACTTTATGTACTTGTACCAGCAATTTTTCAACAAATTATTGCTCACTTAATTGCAATTATTTTACCATTGTCTGCAATACTATTTGAACACCACCAAACACGCTACTGCTAGAGATTGGTATATTTTTGTACTAATTCCTTTTTAATATTTGTATTTCATTCTTATCTCACGTTTTATTCGTAAGAAAATCCTGGAACTCTTTAACGAAAAACATTTTCAATGATATTGATAAAATCAATAGAAAATTATTAGAAATAAAACATTATTTACTGGACATAACGAATTTAAACATAACATCCGCCGCTCGTATTAATATTAAACTACTTACGAGCTATCATATACATCTATATAAATCACAATAAATGATAAATAAATAGTCTCGACAAGCGAATTGATATAAAAACTAAAGAACACACAACCCAGCATAAGGAAAACTCGACGATAGAACCCAATACAACATCCACCGATTAATAGGCGCACCCTTATTTCACGCATCTGTACACCCGCACAAGAAAAACAAAAGATAATCCGTATATAACAACGCCTCCGCTAGCGGTCGCCGGCCCGCGTTGTAATTATTCCAAAATTAACGGTACACATCACCACTTGCGCCGAGAACGATCCGAGCTAGAGAAGGGTTGTTGTTTGAGAAGGTTTTCTCATTAGTGCCAATATATTGCCGCTTCAATAATATATTTTTCATACAATCTTATACGCATTCATTCCAAGCAATGTAAGGTAAATATAAAACTGTTGATTAGCTTTTAATGAAATGTATATAGATTACTTATAATACTGTTTAATATTATCAACACAAAGTAATAATTTTAAAATTATATAATTTATACGTGTGTTAGCATGCGGCATGAATTCGCTCAGCTATTGGAATAACCCCTAGCTAGATATTCCAAAATCATTTCACTATCACGACATATTTTCCACTACTAATTAGGACTTACACTATATACGAGTAGTACTATTTTGTTATAAAAACGAATAATCCGATATTTGTATATATTAAAATAAATATACTTAGTATATTTCATATCTAATATAATTATTTTAAGCCTTTAATACGCAATACCGTTAACTTATTTCGTCACCGCCACAATTCACGATCGAAGATCACATCATAATCGTGGGAGATTCAGATATTACGAAGATAAATCCGTAAACAAGAATATCCCCGCCAGGTGGATTGGGGCTCATATTTCTCCTAAATCAATACGAAACATCGGCACTCAAGTCACGATTGACCCGCTCCAGAAAAGTGCATTGTTTTCATGGGAATTTCATCATTATTTTCAATCGTATCTTAAGCATCAAAGTTCATAGAACATACTCATTCACTAATATCGTCTATTAGGTACGTAGACCTGAATAAGTGAAATAGGGTATTAGTAATATCATAGTATTTACATTCAATGTACGATAGAGGAGACATGTCCGACTGAATATTTGACTAGCTAGTAAGCTTTTTGGCTAGCGGTTGGCTGCAAAGATAGAGCACGTATTCCTAGAAAGATTCACTCTCTTGTCTACACAATTGCTGCAACTGTAATTTCAAGTATGTTTCGCTACTGGACACGGGTGTGTTCGGCAACTGCGTGAGGCTCGTAGCTTCCACCACCAACTCTATCTAGTACGGATTCGCGGAGTCATAATATGTACATAGTATTATGAAATCAAAATGCAAACGAAAACTCATTGAGATTATTATTATTTACATACATTTACAATTGCACGGGTATTGTTTGCCCGCGATAGTTAATTTATGCACGAACTTGGCGCAATAACTTCCGCGCCGCCGATTTCGGTATCGCGCCGAATTGTACTTTAACATTTTGTATTTCCATTTGAGAGGACAATAAAAACAGCAGTTAAGAAAGATCATTGTTTTTGGCCGTCACATTGCTTTTATTTACAACAATTATCTAATAATTTATAACACCAATTATTTATTACTGATGTATACAATAAAGGGATGGGCAAATAATGACTTGGGTTATTATTATTATCAGCGGTTTAACAATCAAATTATATGATCTACGCAAATCGCAAGGACATCCTGTCTGCGTTCCATTTGTATAATTATAGATTATCGAGTAAGAAATAAATATTTCATTGCTTTGTTGAGCCTATACTAAGTTAAGTGCGTTAGCTATCGGCGATCGAAAATTCGATTACATTCTAGAACAAATATTTGTATTATAAGCACAAGTATTTATTCTATTTATGGGTGTAGATAAATCTCCATGAGTGTTTATTAAAATACCTAGTATGACCATAATCAGTGGGTCCGGTGTGTGTAAATATTCCAAAATATTCAAATGAAGATTATTTATTGACTAATACAAAAATATTAAAAATCGTCACCAAAAGGATGTACCCATTTCTTTTCTCTGCTACTGCTTCCAATATCATGCAATACATTTCACACGACAGGAAAATATTCCTTATAACCATTTTTCTACTCAAGTACTAAGCGATTTGCTTACTGACACGCATTGTTTTCGATACGCCGGCGACTTAGAGCACTGAGCTCTTGGCAAAATTGCCCTATAAGTAATATTTATTACTCGAACTGCGGTGGCTAATTATTTATGAAGAAGCTCCTCCACCGCACCCCCTCTCCCGGGGGAGAGGCTCTATACAACGTGAAATGTACAAACTTCACGCGTATATATCGTTTGTGATAGCCCCGTAACGAAATTAACAGATATCCCGTGTTGTTCCAGTCTCCGAAAGTAACGGATGTTGAAGAAGCACGGCAGATCTGTAAAGCCCGAGATATTTATACTAATCACTCCTCTAGTTTCAACGTCACTACAATTCACCTATTGTATACACATTATACACACATTTAGAAAATTAATAATGAGGTACATAGTTACATTTATTTCTTTAACTGTATTAACAATATCTCGTTTCCTTTGTATTTCTATAAAGATATATTTTATTGTATCGGTTATCACTTTTTACTTTATCATTATACAACTTTGATAACACGTGATAATCATACTTCATAAGCTTACGTATATGATATTCGTAAAAGCATACTTAGTTCCTACATTAAGAGTACTTCAGGGCGCTTTCAGTCTCCAAAGTTCACGAATGGCAAAATACAGCAAAACATCCGGTAACTAACTATAAAATTAACTCTCAGCAAAACATTTGCCAATTAGCGAGCCATATGAAGCCACTCAGCGCGGCGACAAAGTTCCATCCATGTATAACACCGAAGGCAAATAGAACTATATCCATCTACACCATACTCATCCAATTACAACAAGGCGAACAAGAGTGTAAATCTGCCTCTACACCAATGTAGATGGAACCTTGTCGTTGCGGGCTAGCAATCATTTTCGTAGACAAAGTTTGTAGAGACGGTTACGGTTTTAATTAAACAAGGTACTATATCTATTTTGAATTAAGCACAGCTTTGGTTTTGCCTTTGAGGCATTTGTTGATTGCGTCAACAATACCTTACTGGAGGCGGGCTATTGCTTGACTACAGAGTCAAGCACGGGAACGCTAAATCTACTACCCGTACTATGCTTGTGAGTAGACTCATCAAAATGCTTTGCCTGCACTTACTTGTATAAATAATTGTAGATGAGCAATTGTCGAAGTTGATTCGATAGTTATTGAGGTATTCCGTCACAGTATAATATTATACTGTGTAAATTTCCACTCCGTTTGACGATAACAGTAGATATCAAATAAATTATATGTTTAATTTTGTCATTTCATGTATATATAAAAACATTGTATAATAACTTTAAGCTCCCTGTACTTTTTTCTATTTAAAACGTTTAAATAGAAAAGAAAACTATGTCAATTTCACACTACTTCGCGCGCGTGCTATCGTTTAAAAGTGGTGGAGAATATCTCTTTACGTATTAATACGAGTATAAGGGTAATTATAGGAATATTATAAGGTACAGTTCTATTCATATTAACTCAATGCAAATAATTCAAAATCGGTTTTATTAACAAGGGTTTCAGGAGTCTAAAGTCTTGAATGCTCCTGGACGCTCATATACATTTCAAACACATGATAGTCAATAAGATAGTTATGTTTCAAAACCGGTAAAAAATACTTATAATGCACAAGAATTGCGTTTATAATTTACAATGAATAATTAAGGCGAAGTTATAATAATACAAAAATATTGCAGTTGCAACGAGAATTGATGCAAATCTGTTAGTAGGATTAGTCTTCTTACATTGCTCGGACACCACATTTCCCGGTCAAAGTGAATATTTACACAGGCGCGCTTGTTACGGGGCGAGGTATTTGAATGTTTGTGTGCGTCACGACCTCTCTGTTGATTGCAGCTAGGATTGAGAATTGATTAGTCTATAAAGATGCGTTTATAGACATGCTTCATACCTGATAAAATTCTACAGTCAAAAGTATTTGAGAACAACTTAGAATTGACATTCGCTCATGTATTTTGGATAAGTTGCATTTTGTCGCTAAATTTTCGAGGTGAGTCAATAAAGTCATCTTGTCAATCTATCGATAATTCAGGTTTTCTACTTGTGTTTAACTATTTAGGGTTGCTTCTCTATTTCAAAACCTGATATGCTGTTGCCAAACTGATAAAGAAGTAATGAAACATATACCTCTACGAAATACCTTATTTGCCATCACCAGGTTCTTAGGTAAGTAGCTCAACCGTATATTGTGTTTATCGTTTGTCACGGTAAACGTGTGTGAATATAAATGCTAATTTTACATAAAATAAAATAAACAGTATTACATGACACTATGCGGGTACGCATCCAGATATGCATAAATACTTTAATTCAATAATAGGTAAGGCTTGATGTTCAAATGATTGAAAGACATTCCCAGTTTCAGCGATTTGTCAAACTTTAAGTAATAATTCTTAGGATTACGTGCTCTAGTCCACTGAAATCATTTATAACGTATTCTACGTAATTCCTGTAGGTACTTCGTTCTACAAGTCTCATATTTCACGTAGTATTTATTTACATACATATCTTCATATCAGGGTCGTTATGGGGTAGGCAAAGAACACCGTGAAACGAAGTACGAAGTTTTATTACTTTTTTCTAGTAAAAACAATCTAATTCATAAAATGTAACGGAATAAAGTTAAATTAAATATGCTATGTTGAAACCGAGTAATAATTTAAAAGGAAATTTATCCAGATCCCTAAATATGACCAGACCCTACATATACATATATCCAGTAAAATATAGAGTACTTATTATGTTAAACATACAACACAGAGCACCCATTACAAAAGCTAAACACTTTAAATGCTAAACATTACATTATAATCACAATAAAAAAGGAAATTGTTTGCGAACCTGTACGCGTGAAAGAGACAGCGATATACAATAAGTCATATGCCAAACAAGGACAATAACACACCTGACACTCCATCCTTTAATAAACAACAACATAATTAAGCCCAAACGGACCGCCATTCGTAACTGACAGACGCAGATGCTTCATTTATCATGGGAAATAGTCCAATTCAAATATCTCCCTACGTCCCTATGTATGTACGCTACCATAGAATGCGTAACGAGTAGAAGTGCTATGTATTTTCGAGTCTACATTTTGTATGATGTCTATAATATATAAGAAATATATAACCCTGTCATTTCGGGAGAAGCTCCATGTTTAATAACGATAACAGTAAAACATATAAGAACATATAACAGTAGAAGGATATAAGGGTCGACAAAAAGCATATATGTATATAATGTAGGCAGCAAAAAAGATTCTGTACGTAATCATCATCATCGATATCATCATCATGATCATCCTATTGCAGTCCACTACTGGACATAGGCCTCCCATGAGTGATTATGTACATCATGCCCATTTCGGGTAATACTATATCATATATAATTATGCTATATTCACTGTAGGTTTGGCAAATATAATAACTTCTAATCAAGCAAACAATCAGGAATTTAGTATTATCTACTGCCAAAATATTTCTTCTCTGCCCTGGTGCCAATTGTCTATTTACTTAATCGAAAATCGTCCCTTCCTTTTAAATGACAATCTAATTTGGAAATAATTTATTTGGTTTAAAAATAATAGTTTAAGTTAAATATATTTTATACCATATATTTAGACCATATAATAGTGAATATATTTATGCAAATATACCTGTTTTATAATAGAATATATTGCTTAGTTAAAAATATTATACATTTAAGGGCAAAATATTATTTTATATACACATCACAATCAGATTATGCAAATAATGCTTTATAATGTACAGTAAATAAACTTATAAAACACAACCATTAATTACACTACTATTTTCCGTGGTTCCGTTAATCCATTTTCATAAGCATATTTTGCAATAAGTAGTTATATTTGTGAGCAATAATTGTGATACTCAAAATATCTACATCGTTCTAATTATGGTTTACATGGTTAAATCTCAAACTTCGTATAGTTTAATTAAAACATGTTCGATTTAAGCTCTACGCCGCGATCTCGGCTTATCGACGAAAGCTCTTCAAAAAGGACCTCGGATTAATCCGAAACGAGTCAACGCGTCCTCCAAAAAATTGCATGAATTAAGCCGGTATATAATTTATTCAGGTAAAAAGAAAAAATAAATTTACATTTGACGTTTCTACATGATATTAGATCTGTGTCCTCAACACACCATAGCTTACCTCTTTCGTGTGTTGTACGCGATTGTAATGCGTGAATCAGTTTGTACTGACGGTTACAGAAGTTCTTAGCGTCAAAATTAGAAATATATACAATTTATACCAACAGCATTAAGTCAAAGCACATTAAATGTGATTCTACGTGGAAATGGCTGGCATTCGCCAGTAATCCCCATACTAACCGAATTTATTAGTATCATTTCTGTACATTTTCGTTATCTATGTACCTAATTGTAATTAAATGAAAACGTAACAGTTCGCGAACTGCATTAACTGCATGCCCTGCTTTGTGATCCTGGACATATGTATATAGTATTACAAATAAGTTATAATACTACAAACATAACAAGATAATGAGCAAACTCAATTTAACGTCAAATTTTACTTTAAAAAAGACTTCTAGTAAAGTAATAACATTTTCTCACTTTGCACTTTTATAAACGACTGTACTTTATAAATGCTTTTATCCCATTATGATTGTTTTGTAAGCGCGTTAAAGGTGAATTTGGCTTGTATTCTCGTTTCAAAGTTAATTTATAAAACAAATGATGTTACAGGCGTGCCGGATTTTGAAAAATTGTAATAATTGTGCTTCAGTAATATACTTAACTGAAATTTGTGTAAAGTATATGCCACTAATAATATATTATAGATAATTAAATATAAATACGTAGATTTATTTGTGCTTTTGGGAAGAATTTATATTTGTCGTTTAAATCTCAGCTACCAATATAGAAAATGATGATTATAAAATATAAATATTATAAACATATTTATTACCATCCATAACAGCAGGTACTCGTATGTATTCCCGAAGTGGTACCCTGAATACTCCGAAGTTTCACCAGTTACCAGTAGTGTTACCAGTTAACATGTGGTGACCCTATTGCCTATTCTTACTACCATATGAGCATCAAAAAACAAGATTACTATTTATGATATTTAACTGTATAACCACAATTATATGATTTTTATAGATAATGTAAAGAATAATACGATTATCATTACCTTGACTTCTGTATTTAAAAACGTTACAGATTCAATGAATTCAATGTGAAATTATGTATTCTGAATCGAAACATCCCTATGGTGAGGGAAACAATGCAAATAGTTTAAGTACTTTTAATACAGCTAAATAAAAATATATATTTTTACGAAAAACAGTACATTGGAACAAACTACCTTCAAAAATTTAAATTTTAAATTACGGCAGCAATAAGTGACTAACTCATATGCAAAATTCCCTACCCTAAAATAGCGAACGACTTAATCGTCACTTTCTGGAAGGGTTAACTAATATCGAGGAGTTAATTCGGGCGGCTTATTTGCATACAGTCAAAGGAGAACCGTCTACACAAATCTGCATTGAATACAAAAGCCTTATGTTGAATATTTTTAAAACTTTCTCACGAATATGTAAGGACACATACATCTGTTAGTCGTACAAATACTATATTCACTTTAATGACATCAATTAGATACATAATTTTGGTTCCGCGCATAAGCGACACTACGTACAAACTGTAAGTATTTATAAAAAAAAACTGTTTATCCCACTCTTTACGCATTCTACATAAAAATGACGTAATTACATAAACGCGGTCCCTTCGGTACTTTCAAACAGTTTAAACTTCCAAAAACCCTAACCGTAAATTTAAAATAGCGAATGACTTAATCGCCATTCACAAAAAGGGTTGAGTCGCATTGAGGAGTTAATTCGGCCGGCTTATTTGCATTGAGTCAAAGGCGAGCCGGCGACTAACATCAGCATGCAAATGATTGTCGTTCATGAGGTTATTTTACACTACTGACGACTCCGTGTTAATTAAAAAATAGAATAATAGGACAGCAACTATTTATATATGTATAAATATAGGCATTGCCAAAAGAATTTGGTACGTTTTCGTTTTCTGTAAATCGATGTACCCTTTATTTGGTTCTGATTGGTATCTACTTGGTAGAGTTCATTTAAACACATAATAGTTTGGGTTCATTTTATCTTCTTTTTAAGACGGCGAGAAAAAGAGATAAACAGAAAAGTGATGAGACGGACGTATTCGCGTGAAAATCAAAGGCGACGCAGTGGATTCGAAATGACGTCTGTACAAATACAAATGCGTGTAATGCCACAAAGTGACAGCCCTGAGGCGCGCTAGATAAATGTTCCTCGGTGATTGTAGAGTTGCCCCTTTGTGTATGTAGAATTTCAGGGATTCCATTAATTCTTGGAATTTCATTTCAAAATACTCTTAAAGAACCATTGCTTGATCCAATGATATCTATAAAAAATGTGACGTAAATTAAATTAAATTTAAATTCACTTAACCAGTGAAACGTGGGAGTGTACTACAATCACCTGCCTACCTTTTCGAGGATTACGGGCGTGATGTTACACGTGTACGTTTTATAAGAAGTGTAATGCACGCGGCTTTTTTTGCTCGACATTACATTATAATAAAAAATACATCTAATGTGTTTATCATATTCAGTGAGTAACGGAACCGCTCTGTAATTTACGACGCTGAAAGTCTTTATGGAATTGTGAATAGAGGTCTGGAAATTTGTCGTTTCATTATCTCATCTCTTATTAAGTAACCTATTATTTAGAGAACGGTTAAATTACGGTCACTACGCTGACCAAGTGAATATGTTTCAGTATCTCACAAATTAAGAGTATCTGTCTTCACCATTTCAAACAGAACCGTCAAGGTAAGCAGTGTTACATACAAATGACAAAATATCGAATACAGTCTTCCATCTCTCAATCTTACATTGAAAATCCATGGTATTCAAACTAGTAAAATTTATATCAAAATGATGAGTCTCTAAGTACATATTCACAGTAGACGAGAGAATGCTAGAGTGAGAACGGGAGAGAAAGTATGACTTATTAGCATAGAATCAAAAGCGAGTCGGTAATGCAACAGCCCGGCGGCGTTGTACTGAGGTTCCCTGCTAGCGCCCTTGACTTGAGGGTATTGCCACATAGCACGGATGAAACACTATTTAATATATTTAACACCGTTTCGCTAAAAAAAAGTATCCAGAGCAAAGCTCGAAAATTAATAATTCGTAGTAAAGATATGCCTATACAAGTCAACAACAGTTGAAACAAATTTCATAAATTATGACAAATATGGAATAGTAATAATTTCATGTGAAATGTGTTCTAAAGATTTTGAACAAATTACTGGTATATGTAAAGCGTAATTTTAATAAGCTTTGCTTGTGTAAATATAGAACCAAAATATAGCACAGGTTTTATAAAGGTCCTAAATATCATTTGATATTCGCTACCGAAGTCTGTTCAGTGTAAATATCAACCATCTACGATTTTTTATAAAGAAACTGGCTGAAATCTTGAAGTCTACACTAGCCTTTATAAAAAACTTTGACACGGACAAAAAATATATTTTCTAAGCTACGTTCAGTGCGAAAAAACCCCACGCTTCCGTTCGCCTCAGTGGATTCGGTTCCTGTTTTATGTACTAACGAGAGTCCGCCCTCAATTTTTTTCATAAACTCCGACAGCTAATTAAGGGGTTGTCGTTTGTATAAATAATAAAAAAATATAAAAAAAAACTCTTTCATGAAAATGTTTCGTGGTGACACAAAAAAATAATATAAGACCACGTCCGCGCAAGGAGCGAGCTCCCGCTAATGAGTTTCTTATTATTTCTTTGAATTAAAAACTGCTCTCGATTTTCATGGAGTAAAATTATGGCGGAGATCCCTTTCAAAGCTGCAGTCGTCGCTGACGGGGTTTTGTTTGGACATTCGACCAAAAAATAAAATAAAAAAAATATTCAAAAACTGACTCATTTGAATCCCAGTCAGAAGCTAATAGGCCATAATAAGCCAATTTGTTAAGTAAAAAAACCAAAAAACTTAATTTAAATTATATTTTTAAGAGAACATAAAAATATTTCGTAACGGCTTGAAATATAACAATAATGTTATTATTACCGTTGGAAATAAGACTTAAAGTTCTACAAATTTATTACAGACATCAAACGTAGATAACAAAGGCATACTTCCTAGTATCGAATCTTTCAAAAATCTTTTTTCTTTCTCTATATTTCAATAAAGAATTGTAAAACAAAGAAAACAAAATATTTAGACAGTTTATAGACTTCCTTTCACTCCATAGTCGTCACTAGATTTGCAATGAGATATGTAATTTAAAAATCTCATTTTCCGTCCTATTTAGTTTATCGCTCGTAATTGATAAAAAAAGCTAGTTTTTAGCTGTATTGATGTGAAATGATGCTCCCGAATCTTGCAAGACGACAGTGAATGTGCTGTTTTGATAATTGTGTACTCATACAAACGTAACATAATGAATGTGATCCCCGAATACGTGCGTACGTACAGTCAATATACTCCCTTGTGTTCAAAATGTGAAAGTTGCATTATAGTTGATTCTATCAAATGGTTTCATTGTATTCAACAGAATCTAGAATTCATAATTATAAAATTGATAACAAAAAAATTACTGAAAGTCATAATTCTTATTAGAGAGGAAATGTTTTAAAAAATCGAGTCAAATTTGTAAAATTGAGTTATAACATAGTAGTTATAATAAGTGGTGGCTGCATTTGATAATTAACAAACGTAATTGTCGATGGAAACAGTACTTACGTTTTTCAGATTTAAAAGTAACCCGAAAGTGAAAATATATTTTAACGTACCTGAAACAATAAAAAAAATCCTTAATTTTCGTTTCGGGTAAAACACAATTTACAATAAAAATATACATTGGTGATCGTGTCATATGTATGTACCTGCTGTAAGTAAGTAATGAACCATCTACGAGAAATACACTAACAGAAAAAAAGTATATATACGACCAAAACATGTATCGGGATAAAGGGGCCGATAAGGATATTTAAGTAGAATATGTAACAACGTAACAAGATGCTTGTTATCCCCGAAGTGGTAGGCAGAGGAGTGCAGAACACTCCCACGTTTTACCAGTTACGTTTACCAGTATGTTTAGGAAAAAACTCATGGAAATTAAAAACAAACATCTTGGACCGCAGTTACCATTATTATTAATCGCCGGAAAACTAATATAGTAACTAAACTAACAACTCTGTAATCTCAGTAGAGGTAGACTGAGGATTGTAGTATACTCAAACGTTACCAGTTACGTTTACCTCTGACTGTGGAATAGGTGGTGAGTCTATTGCCATATACCGGGCACTTATCCAGGCTCCGAGCCACTATTAGAAAATGTAAGTTAAAAAAAATTAATAGTTGCCGACCCGGGATTTGTGCCTGGTACCGCTCGATCGGCGATCGATGTTACTCATAAAAAGGGGTCAAATATTCAAACTATAAACGCGTTAAAATGTTTGGATTTGTCCGTGACACCATACCTACACAAATATAACCAGTACTGCATTAAAATATCGATTTACCAAAGTCCACATTAGAACGGGGATCGTTTGCACACAGTGATAACGGTCTGGCGACTTTTAAAGCCCACATAAGTGTATTTCAAAGCGAAACAAAAATACACCGGCGGCCATTACAAGTTACGGAGATATGAATAGGCAAACACTAGTCCGTAGACAGTCCTTTGCGAGCGGGACTTAATTAAAATAACGCCACAGAGTACGTTCGCAACAGAGCTAACATTAATTATGTTACTTGTCGCACGCAAGTACACTCCGTTCCCTTGTTAGAACGGGACGGCCAATGAAACACAATGGAACTTCTACGTTGGTATTAACAATAAACTCTTTCATCAGCATATGTTTAAATTGTAGACCACTAACAGGGAACAAAGCATCAGCAATGCAATTTGACAAAACAATGACAAACACGGATAATTATTGTAATGACCAATTTTCACATGTTGTATAGATACTAATTAATATAATAAAACCTTTTGTAGTCAAGAAAAAATCCTAATATAATTGTTTGAGTACAATCTGACACCTACTAAATTTACTTAGTAATATTAAAAGTAATAAGAACTCGGCTCTGTTGTACAATTCCTCTGTATGCCACATTATTATTGTAGAGACGAAAACACACACAGATATGATTACCGTGTGTTAGCATTCCGACTTGCATCAGCTATCTACGTGCAGAGTGAAGTAATATGTATAGAACTTTCAACGTCAATTTTCAAAGCCTAAGACTGACGTCACACCGATCTATATACATTTATGTTGTTTATAATTCGTTTCACGCTTCAATTCAAGTTTCACTTCATTCTTTTCTCATTTATCTTTCGATTATCTTACTTAGGACACTTACAGAAATTATTAAATCTTAGTAGCATTGTCTACTAGTCGAAAAGAGTTGACTGATAGAAAATGCTTCCAATCATTAAATCCATTGTAATTACATATAATAGCGCGTAAAGACATAAATGATTAAATGTACTTTAATTCAGATGTTATAATTTGATTTAATTTGTGCCATGTATGTAGCAAACAAGTTTTTTCCATGGTCGGAAGAGCCAATTTACGTATTTATCAGTTAAGGGAGATCGATGGCCAGGAGGACAATAATTGTTTCCAGTTCATCCCAATTTCACGGTAACGCTTCGTTAATTAATTTGTTAATTACGAGAACTTGTTAACGCGTTGCGTGTGAGACGGCGTCAAGGTGCAGCGTTTATTTACAAGTAATTACCCCTAACTCTATTACAGGCATTTAAGGCACGTCTCTTGCAATATGTGTAGAGTTCGTATTGGAAAAGTTTGGGGAGATGAGATATATATGTGCAAATGTATGCATCTAAATATACATTTATATACCCAAATGTTTGTATGTTTGTTATTAATTGAAAATTAATAGATTACTGTACATTGTTGTAGTTTCTTTATTTGTAGTTATCAGATAAAAACAATCATTTACTATTCCTACTAATAATTTATTCACATATGATATGAATATATGTAAATTTTAAATATCAAATTAAGATAGTACGTATGAAGAGAATGATGAAGGTGGAGGAGGCGCGGCAGGTCTGTAAGGATAGAGCTATTTGGCACTCGGTGCTCTC
>DWTO01001484.1:0-16150 GCA_018244755.1 Jemadia pseudognetus
CCCCACGGCCCCGCCGCCCGGCCGCACCACACGACCGCACAGCACCGCCAACTCACACACAACACGCCGTGTACGCATGTCACCACATATTATACGCTACACGAAAAGGTAATCATATTTTATTCGATTAAGTTTTTTTTATTATTATTTAACACCCGATATGAAAAATAAAACTCCCTAATTTTATTACAGCTGCGACAACTATTTATTTATACACTGGTATTACATTTTTTTTAATTGTATCATAGTCATAAGTATGGATATTATACGAGGTGACGTTTAGTCTATTTATATATATAGTTATATACAATATCACGTGGAATTATGTATGTTGTTATATGACTATATATAAATAAACGCGCTTAATTATATCGTCGTAATATCCTTCATCTACGGTAATAACAATAGTTACTTTATATATACACAGACATATACATATATACATCCGTGTATACATAAGGCACGTTGGCAAATCATAATTACCGCGGCGTAATTATTACAAGGACGCTTGCTTACATAACATATACATACATTGATTTTAACGCCTTTCAAAGTCAACATTAACGCGTTCAATAGTCAACTTTAACGCGTTTCATAGGCAACTTTAACGCCTTTTAAAGTCTACAGTTTGTTTGTCAGTTTCATAAGAACCGCTAGATATTATTCAACAGATAAAAACATCCCCCCGACAGTCGTCAAGCTATAGCTGCTCGTTCTTATTAGATATATCAATAGGGTGAATAATATTTATCAATTTAATATTTATTATTACCCTTCAGTTTCACAATCATGATTGTATAATGGTCGCAATCGTAAATATACATACATATACATCATAAGTAACTTTTCGTAGGCACTCATGAGCGATAAGCCTCAAGGAATACGCACTGATTGTGTCAATATTAGTTAAACAAAAAACAATCAGTCGTGTTTTGCATCAATGTCACTCGTCGAGTAATAACGGTCCCTGTCGTTTTTTAAAATCTGTATTATCGCTATGTAATAAAAACAAGACCTTAATAGAATGTCCAAAATAAATTGGTTTGTAAGAAATGACTCAAAACGCATATCTAACTACGGAGTATAAGTGTATACGTTATTATGATAATGCCTCTAAATTTTTTTAATATAATATTTAAGTCATTTCTCACAAGTGTTGCCAAGTAAAAAAACTAATTTATCCAACTGTCATAAGAGCTGTCACACAAAGTAGAGCCACTATAATTTTTTTCGAAACGGGACATTCCCAATTATAATATATTTCATATTATTATATCCATAGGACATAATATCGATGGTAAACGTAAACATTATTTATTGCTACTACTATAAGCAAAAAATAACAATGTTTTGTGGCCTATATGCGAAATATCACATTTATTGTTTTTTACTTTCATTTATTTTGCCGCTTTTTATATGATTTTATGTGTATTTTATGTCAACTTGTATCAAGTCTATTTATTATGTATTGTAATATTAGAAAATTATTGTCGCCATAGCTGGTGCTACATGTAGCTGTATGTATGTATATAGCATTTCTACTTTATAATGACAGACAGACACAAAAGTAACTTTATGGAAGCGGAAGTGTTAACAACTTCAACTAGATCTCGTGCACAAATTTGTTTGTTCGTTTGTTGATTTCTTTGTTTCTTCGTGTTAGGTACATACAAGTGCGACGACAGGGGGTCCGCGCGGCGCTTAGACGAGCCGCTCTCAGCGTCAGTTGGTGTAGTGGTCGAACGAGCCGAGGTACTCGAGCGCGGCGCGGTAGCAGAAATCGTATTGGTCCTGGAATTTTGCCCAATTTTAGATACATTTTCAAAGGCCATTAAGTGATGAGTTAATCGTAATTTTGTGGTATATGTCATTAATGAATACCACCTCCCCCTCCCTAGTCACTATATTCCTCTAACTCCGTCTCAAATTTCGACAAGTTTCAGTGGTTTCGATGTAGAATTTCAAAATATACACTGATCTGTAATTGAGTTTTGTTTTTTTACAAAAAATGCGATTACGGAAATTTTTGTGTCCTTATACACAATACAATACCTGTGAGTTTACATTGCTGTGAAAAAGAGCATACGTCTCTAAAACTTGGCATTATATTGCTACGTATTTTAGAAATGGAAATATTTTATTTTCATCAACTTAATCGAACTCAAAATGACAGCGGTATTCGTGAGATTGTTGCGAATCCACATAATCCTGTTACACATGGTATACAAGTACATATTGTTGGTCATTCAATATTTCAATGATAAATTATCTCTCAATATCTGGTTTTAATTGTAAAACTAATAGCTCCATCAATGGAAAGCATTCGATTCCATGAATCAATTGTATTACGAATGCTTACTCCATAATCGTTCCATTTCTGTTATGAACGCGAATTACTGTCGATTTAATAACAACACTACTATAGACGCTACATGCGCACACTCGTACATATCTATGTACTCGTACATATGTCGTTTATGAACCACCTGGTTATCATAACACAGGCTATCTCTGACCCCACTTTGGGATCGAACGGCCAGGTGTGGAGACATATTAAGAGATGATCCCAATTACAAATGACTGTAAATCGCTGAAATAGGGACATAAGAGCGGCGAGTGCGGCTCACCTCGGTCTGCACCATGGCGGGGCGCTGCGTGCGCAGCGTGCGCACGGTCTGGAACACGTCCACCACGCCCTCGTACTGCATGCGCTCCAGCACCGTGGACAGCGTGATGAACACGCCCGTGCGCCCCACGCCGGCGCTGCGCCACACGGGATCATTTGTTAACGGGACGAGTCTCGTTACGACACGAATTTATGGTGAATACAGTTCGAGCTTCAGACTAATAAGTACAGTTTGATTCTCACATTAACAAAATTTCACATTTGACTTCGACATATTGCTATTTTATCTGTACTATATTCCTTATGGTCCAGAGTGTTTATATCAGTTATATGCAATATAATAATCAGTCATACATAATTTCACCATGACAATCATTCAAGATCTAACTGGTCTCTTTAAAAATATATTTTATGTATAAATTTTAAAGAAACCTGGATATCAACACCAATTACAAAAGTCGAAATCAAGAACAAAATTCTACCAAATGATCTTATATAATTTCTATTAAATGACGCGCGCTGCCCTCAACACACTCTCACCTGCAATGCACAGTGATGGGCCCGTCCTGGCCGAACTGCTCCTTGGTCTTGTGCACCTGCCCGAGGAAGTCGATGAAGCCCTCCCCGCTCTTGGGCACGCCCTGCTCCGGCCAGTCCGTGAATTGGAACTGACGGACCGTTCTGGACGCTCCATCGCGAGCGTCTGTGACCTGACACACACGAATACATTTCCCATATAGATGCCTATTATTTATTTGTTCATCTTCGTAGATTTCACAACGAAAGTGAAACCCGTTTATCTTCAAGTGATAATCATAAAATTATCGAGCTCTAAAATGACAGGTGCTTAAACGCTTAAAACCCCTGTAAAATTAGTTATACCCCATAAAATTTCATTAAATAGGTGTCACATGAGACGTTATAGAATTTGGATATTTGATTACCAGTAACGATTGAGGTTATAATAATATATATGTGTATGGTTACCTTGAATTCCCTCAAGATGTACTGAGGCATGTTATACTCAGCGATGGGGTCCACGACGAAACACTGATAGCGCACAGACCGGTCAGAAGGCCAATACTGATGACATTTTTCCTGAAATGTTATTTTTTAGTCAACCAATATTCTGCATGTAAGTATCTACGCCACAATTCTTATTTAATAGATCATACCCGTCCCATTTCCTTCAGCTTGGTCAACATGACGATGATGGTCGAGTTGTGCTCCCAGAGCATTCTCCAGAAGTCATCGGTGGTGTCGGGCAACGGACCCTGAGTGGCGATGTAAGCGCCTCTGTATCTGTACCCGTCGACGAACGAAGCGTTGACGTAGTCGGAACCGTCCCTCGGAGTCAAGCACACGCGAGTCGATTCGTACGGCAAGATATGGACAAGCCTGTTCTTGTGCTTGTTGCAAGGCAGACTCGCCGACACGAATCGGGTGGAGTCAGCCTTCATGTTCGCTAGCTTCTTGAATTCCAATTCCATTCCAGTGATATTTTCAATCGTGTCGATGCGCATCAGCTTCTGAATGTGAGCGTGCAAATTACGTGCTGGCACCTCAGTATCGCCGCAAACGACTGCTTCAAGAAGAGCATCGTGGATGAATATGTATTGGTCTTCAGTCTGCACCATGTAATTACGTTGAGCTCGTAAGCAAGTGACGTGTCCGTAGATGTCAACGGTGCGTTCGTGGCGTGCCCTCTCTAGCATGGAATCGATTACAATGAAGCAACCAGTACGGCCGACACCCGCCGAACAGTGGACAACCAATGGGCCAGCATCAGGTGGATTAAGGGCACGAACTCGCCGCAAGAACTGCAGAAACGGAGCCGGATGATCTGGAACACCATGATCGGGCCACGCGGTGAATTGTAATTGCTTTATTTCTCTACGCTCAGCGCCTCCATTCCTCGTCACTTGGAACGTCCGTATGCAATAAGTGGCTAGTTCCTGAACTTCCGCGATCGTTACGGTCATCATGCCATACGTTTCGCTTCCCCGACTCGGCCAGTATTGGTCACATTTGATCCTAGTCCTCTCCTCTAACTTTGTCATCATTACGATAGTAGACGTTCGGAGCTCCCAGCACATGCGCCAAAAGTCTGCGAACGTTTCCTGCAATGGGCCTTGAGTTGCGACGTATGCATTATGTTTCCGATAACCATCACAGTAGTTAGCATTGATATAGTCACTTCCGAGAATTCCATCAATAGGTTGGAGTATAACTCGACTGTGGTCATAAGCAATAACGTTAGCGTATCGATTTTTCGGTTTATTCACTTCCATATTGGAATGATCCCAGGTGAATTGTTGGCCAGGCTCAATACTTTCATATTCTTGCGAGAATTTAAGGTTATCATTGGCTTTAAGACGATCTATATGCTCTGCGAGTTCTGATATTGGTATAGGTGGATGCGAAATCATGGCTGGAGTTTGGAAGTTTAATCTTCTCATTTCAACAGGGTCGGACGGTGCTCCAAAGCCAATATCCGCGGACATCAAAGGTCTAGTTACAGCTGCCTGGTCGGGTGTTTTGCAGGGCTGTCTTCTTCTCTTCACTATGAATAAGAGCACGAGACATAAAGAAAGCATTAGAGCTGCTATTATTGGACCGATCACCCATACCATACCAGCTTCTTTCCTGTTTTCCTCTATCCTAATCTCGGGATCTCCGTTAATATCTTTAGGATCAGGCCTACTGGGTTCTTCGCCAGGCGGAGCTTCACGCATATCTAACGATAGATATTCTGAGAAAGGACTTGAGGTATACAAATGTTTCTGTGGAGTATCAACAACAGCTCTCACAAAAACTCTATATCTCTTGCTCGGGTTTAGTTTTCTATTAAGGAATCCTTCAAACATTTCATCATTACCTAAATGGAAAGTATACAAAATATTTCTCTGTAAGAATTTGGCAGCAATATACGGAGCGTTTTCGTCGTCGGTTCTAACATTGTTTTTTATTAAGTCGTCTGTTAAGAATTGATCAGGATTTTTATGATTATGTGCTTTTTCGTCAGGTACTACAACTAGGTAATAATGTGAAATAGGGCCGTATTCTTCAGACGCCTGAGGTAAGATTACGAGTATTTCGTTTTCAGCAACGCCATAAAAGTCCGGTTTGACCATAGGTTTCGGGGCAGCCATTTGTGTTGTTACTGTTATTTTCGTCGGCGGCCTATAGGAATCATCGTTAGGAATGGCACTTACATTAACATTATACGTAGTGAACGGAGACAAATCATTAATCGAATATGACGTCCGATCATGTTTTACAATAATTTCCTTTTTAGGTATTTCTTGGCTTTGAGTCATACCAAGTGAATCTACAAATTCTTTTATGGCATTGTATGAAATTTTATAACTAACTGGGTTTAATCGTAAGGGTGGGGACCACGAAAGTGTCATAGAATGTGTAGACACATCTTGAGCTCTCAAGTGTAAAGGCACTTCTTCGGGTCTAACTTTCACAGTAACCTTTTCTGATAGCCTTCCCAATCCATCAGCGGTTTTAGTAGCTACCGCAATGGCATATTCCGCAAACTTTTCCAAGTTTTCCAAGTCTGTTGAATGCGTGACATGGACCGTCTTTTGTTGCCATTCATCTAAGTCTTCCACGGGTGTCATGGTATAAAACACAACATAGCCTATAATTTTTCTTCTCGAAGGAACAATTTCCCACCATACTTCAACACCTGATTCTGAAGTTGCAACCGCTTTAACTGACATGGGTGCTCTACCTATATCCCTTTCAGTATGAGCTGTAATGTCTTTGCTGTAAGGTCCCGGTCCCTGTTCAGTGTAAGCCCTTACTTTAAATATGTAATAAGCATCTTCTTCTAACCCAGTAAATACAGCTTTAGTTAATTCCGTTGTCTTTTCGACCAGGGAGGATTGATCTCCTCGTTTATAGAATTGAATATCGTATTTCTTTATCTGACCGCTTCGATCTGCCCTTATTGGTGCTTCCCAAGTAATACTTATGACATCCGGAGTCTGGAAATGATATGTGACGTTTGTTGGCGGTCCTTTGGGTGCTCCTTCTGGTGTTAAGAAATATTTAATAGTTTCTTGGCCAATTCCAATTTGGTTTCTTCCGGCCACTCTGAATTCGTATTGAACACCTCTTTCTAAATCTGTTAATCTATGTGAGCTGACTTTAGTTCCGGTGAAGTTTTCTTCACCTAGCATTTGATCTTTTACACCATATCTAAGCCTATAGCCGAGCAATTCTCCGTACGTTTGAGTGGGTCTAGCCCATTCGATTTCTACGGATACTATTGGTTCTCTCTCCAACACCCTAAAACAGTTTCATCTCAGTTATTTACTGTATAATTTTTTTATCGAAAAACATGTCAAATGTCGCTTTATTACGCGGTAACTTACTTGATGTTAACAGTTGGCCTGTTAGGTACTCCACCAGGTGTCCTCACAGACACAGGTGCACTTCTATCACCGTCGCCCTTTCGCGTTAGAGCCGCTACTTGTATGTTGTACCGCGTATCCGGCTGAAGTCCTGTCACGTTTAGATCTAACGCTGTGTCGTCCATCACGTTAAATCGCATTGGCTCGTTTAGGAGACCCTTGCCCTGAATAAAAAAAAATGTTAATAAATCGAACAATTTAAAACGATTGAATTCCACTATTTGCAGGTGAAAAACATAACATTTGATGTTTATATGTAGAAAACGGTTATAAGAGGCGCTTGTATAATAAATAAAGTGAAAATAGTGATTCAAAGTTCACCTCATCTCTAACTTCTTGCACGTGAACGTGATATCCTCTTATGATTCCATTCTTTTCTTTCTCTTGGGGTGGCTTCCAGGTAACGTGTATTGAAGTGGAGTTAATTGAAGTCACTTTCACGTCTTGGGGCTCTCCAGGCACTGTGATCACACAAGGTGTACATTAGACCACTGAGCCGTACTTGCTTGCAAAACGACCTAAATGCCCTATCAGCATCTACGGGAGCGTGCTAGAGAAAAGACACTATCTAAAGCGGTTGAACTTTTAAGGGCCTAGAATTGGAATTAAGCGGCGTCAAAGGCTTTTCGGAAAGCACTGCGAGTTCGTATTGAAAAAAAAACATTTTTTGTCGCCGTAGTGCGGTCGGTAAACGCCGTCGGTAATGCTGATAGAGTATTTTGGTCGGAGGCGAGTATCTACACATGCCTCTCAGCATCTCGATCGGGCATTTGAATACCAACACACACTGATCAATAAAAAAACATTTACGCCCTTTCACATCATCATTACCAATAGAAAACCATTACCTTTCAATCCACATAGTCAAGAACAACTAAAAATGTAAGCTTTACAAAGAGTCAATATTTATTAAGGTCTTTTATCTATAGTTATTATAAGCAGCACTTCTATAACTATTTTTCTCTCACACACACTGCAAGGGAACATGCTTCGGGTAGGAGACTTGGGAGCGTCTATCGGGACGTCGTTAGTAGTTAGACCCGCCAAGTCTTCGCCGAATCGCCGGATATCGTAGGACACTTTAAATTGTCACTTGCAGTTTGTATCACAAAAGAAGTTAGACAACAGTGCTAGGAAGAATAACTACATTTAAGCGTAGCACAAGCACAAATGCACATCGATACAAGCACTATAGTAATTTATACTCACTCCTCATAGCTGTACGGGTGTTACCAGCGGCCCATACAAAGTCAGTGACGAGAGAAAAAAAGAGAAAAACGCATTCAAATACATTTAAGACAAATTGTGCGAACATTGCAGGGCGAACGGAACTACTAAGTGAGAGATTACGAGTAGAACGCTTGTCGGCAAATGGGGGATACTCTTATTTCGCTTCCTCGTGTACTTTGAGCTCTTTAGGAGGCGCATTCAGGTTAAGCCGCTTGGAGCGCCGGTGACGGTCTCGGTGTCTGCGTGTCGCCGTTTCAGTCGCATCGAGCATTTAACAAATAGGAACGCGAAATAATCTTCTGTACGGGGCAAGAGTGTCTTGTACTCTTGA
This sequence comes from Jemadia pseudognetus, assembly GCA_018244755.1. Classification (NCBI taxonomy): domain Eukaryota; kingdom Metazoa; phylum Arthropoda; class Insecta; order Lepidoptera; family Hesperiidae; genus Jemadia; species Jemadia pseudognetus. The sequence continues at coordinate 8,618 of DWTO01001484.1, forward strand.
ATTTTGTTGCAAGATACAAAAGCTGCACGAGGAATTAAGTCTCGCTTACTTCGACGAGGAAAAGGCTACACGTTTCGAAGACCGTCGCGTCCCTTTGCGCTGACGAGTCACTCACACGCACATGTATTGATTAACGCGACGGCGCCGGTCTGTGTGTGTGTGCGTCATCGGTGGTGTCTTGACAATGAGCTCCCATCTTAGATCCAGTGTGTGTGATCCCTCATACCTCGTGTCGTTATCCACTGTGATGTTTGTGGCAGTGTCTGAGTGTCATTGTCCGTTGGCTGTGCTCTTCTAACAGATTGTTCAGTATGAAGTCAGAGTGGTCGGTACGTAACACTTTTGATTGATGGCCGAACTGTCTTGTGGCGTCCCTCGGGTTCCGCGTTCCTCGCTTACGGCATTAGCGAATGTTAAGGCACAATAGTATTCTGTATATGTCACAATATCTAGTGTGCATGCACGACGAAAGTTTGATAGAGAATACAGAAGAAGGAAGGAAGAAAGGAGCTACTGGCAAGATATTGTAGCTTAAGAGCAAGTGAGATAGATAGAGAGATAGAGATAAAGATAGAGGTAGCGCGAAGTACTAGTCTGAGCTGAGCAGTCCGAGAGTACAGGCGAAGAGCGTCGCGGATCTATCCGTCGGATCCGTTGAGAAACGTGCCAATCGGTTCACGAGCTAATTTCGAATGGATCCTCGGGACCGGCGGTCTGTTCGACCCGCGGCCTCGCCACTAAGAGTATAGTCAGAGTAGTGAGTACAGAAGTAGTTGTGAGTGGTACAGTAGCATGCGCGCGTGTCGTGTTGGACGGTATATTGGTATTCAAATGCGGCGCTCGGGCCGTGGTGCGTGGGGAGCCGATAGCCGAGCGATAACATTCAAAACCCGAAATAACTCTTGCTCGCGTCGACGCTCACACACCGAATATACGTTTAACATATTGTGTTAGCTTTAAATCGGATCAATGTGTGAATGTAGACTGGGTGTCTGCTCGGAGAGACACGGCGGCTATCGATTGTGAATGTATCGGATGGCCAATCGCTTTATTGTATCACCCGCTCGCTCTCTCACCTCGTGTCGTCGCTATCTGTGCTGAGTGCTTCCTAAAAGTGCTTCTCTATTGGACACAATTGTACCCGGGCGCGGTCGCGCGCGTCGGACACAACTGTCCCCAGCGAGACTTAAACCTATCTGGTGCCCAGTGATAATTAACCGAACGGAAAACGGTGCTGTGTTGTTATAATATATAAAGCATGCAAAATTGTGTCCATCGCTAAATACTGAACAAATATGTGCGTCAAAATCAATAAATATATACGTAATAACTGTGCCGTCGACACTATTATGTCAGGTGCAATGTAACGTTTGCATTTCAGTGAGTGCCATCTTCAGCGAATATAGTCGAGAGACGACGGGTCCGGAGACGCGTCCATATAAATCATTACATGTGACAAGTGAGTGGAGAATGCATATCACAGCGCCGCACAGCGCCGCCCGACAGCGACGCTCGAGCGGTCGCGGCGTGGCGGTGGTTATAACAGTAATGTTAACGAACGGTACATGTAAGTTCATCGGCAAGCATATTAAAATTTTGTTACGAGATTTAACCTCCTTGTTTAGAATCCTGCTATGTGCTCACAAGAAAGGGGACAAAAGAAAAAAAATGACATTAGTATAATTCACAGTAACGATAGGGTATCATGGTATGAGCTAATCAATTAGAAAATAAATGGTGTAGACATCAAACCCCCCCCCCTCCCAATTCCACCCTTCCCCCACCAAATGAATGAGAAAGACATTGAGAAATGTTTTATATTAACTGTAATATTATCAATATCTGGTTGTGGGAATGGAAATAATTTGATATTGTTCTGTTGTCGGAAATTTAATCGGTTGCAACGGTTCTTAATGAATTCTTCAAAGCTCATTTATTCCCATTCCCGCCTGTGTAACAGTCTAGAAACATAAAATCATCCACATAAAATATTTCATCAAGAATTTTGATCAGAAAGTTATTAATTCCTATTGCGAATAAGCCTTTAATAAATGCCTTTACATTTATTGTACCTTACATGAATGATTTTATCAATGTTTAACCATATACCTGTAAAAATCCCGGCCTTAATGTAATCATCACGTGGTTATTAATGTAATCATCTTATATTAAAATTAATACACATTTGTAATCATAAATGTAACATCAGGGGAAGTAGGTGTCGCGAATGAGTTATTTAATCCACATAACTGTACATTGCATTTTGGTTCTTATGCATGATACACACAAAGTCGGTATTACCGTAACGTCTACCGTCATTCAATATTATTCCGCTGATATTACACCGCCGATGAGGTTTGTTAAGTTAAACGATCAAATTATATTATTATTCATTTATATTAGTAATTATTTTCTTGGCTCGATGAGGCTCAATTTTATGTCCTGACGTTGAAGACGGTCTGGTCTGAATTTAATTAAGGGTGATTTAACCGTGAATATTCTCTGTGTACAGAATTAGAGAGAGATAGAGTTGAACCGCGTTATAATAAAAGTCTGCCCCGTGCAGTCCGTTCATCATATCGTTAATTCTTCAAGTGGTCATAAAATTGAGCCGGCAAGTGTTACAGTGTCGTGTCAGAGCGAACGAGGCAAGGGAACGTACCGTCTTCGTGCGTTCGTACGGTGACGGGGTAGGAGGCGGGCCCGTCGCCCACGCTGGTGCCCGCCAGCACCCATATGCGGTACTCGGTCCAGCGGCGCAGCTCGTCCAGCACGAACGTGGTCTGGTTCAGCTTGACCACCGTCGCCTCCGAGTCGCCGCGGCCGGACTCCACGCAAAGCAGTTTGTAGTACGCGATGCGGCCGTTGGCGCGCTCGGCCGGCGGCGGCTGCCACGACACGCGCACGGCCGTGGGCGACACCGCCGCCGCCGTCACATTCATCGGCGGCGCGCCGGGCACTACACAAGCTCGCTCATAAGAAACACGCCCTCGCGCCCGCAGCACCGCCGGGGACCATCTGAAACTGTCGCGCGCCGACCCTCCTTGTCCCCCCCACCCCCACCCCCACCCCGCCTGTCCGATGCAGTCACTGAATGCGATCCAAATAAAAAAAGAACACAAATGAACGGTGCCCAGGTAAGTGAAACGATCGGTTGGTTACCACAAAAATAAATGAGAGAGAAAACAGTGGAACATGCAAATGTCGTTAATGAACTCTGTGTTGGTGTGGTGTGGGATCCGCTCGCCCGCGCGTCTCTCTACGTCTCATCCGTCACACTCTCTCCTGTCGGAAGAAAACTGTAGTATTATGTCCTGTGACGTTGCGGCCGCGACGCTGCGGCCGCGACGCTGTGCCGTTGCGTTCAATCTCTTTTGTTAAAATCAGACATACGTACGACATAAAGCCACTACTTCGGGTACGGTGTACGCATTGCTGCGTGGTGACGGAACGAACGTCCACATTGAAAATGGTTCACTGTACTCAGACAACGTATGAAAATTATGCACGTTGCGTACACGTTACCGTTTTTTGACAAGTTTACGATAACAAAAACACATACATATAATTATACTGTGATATAAAAACTTGGTGCTCGTGCTGTATTACTGGCTGCGTGCCGGGCAGGTGCTCTTATGTGAAACATTACAGTACCAATTACCTGGAAAACTCACAACACCTTACTATCTCACACTCTCTCAAAGCGCTGGACCGGTGGTCAGGGTGTACATATATGCATATATATATACACTCTTTATTACGGTCGGTACCATTTAGTACGTCATTGAGATCCTTCAGGAGAATATACTTACATTTACTTGAAACGCAATTCGAAGCATTTCAAATAAATGATTTCAAAGTGAGGGTAGAGCGCGACGCGCGGCTCGCACGTACCGTACTGCTTGGTGCGCACGGCGACGGGCGGCGTGGTGGCGCCCTCGCCGCGCTGCGAGCGCGCCGCCAGCCAGATGTAGTACAGCGTGTTGGGGTACAGCCCGTTCAGCGTGTACGTCTCCGTGATCGGGATGCGTCTGCGGCGCGCGCGGCGCGGCGCGAGCGAGAGGACGGGGCGTTCACATTATTCAATATTTATTTATAATAAAAACCATATTACACATGATAGCTATATATAGTATAGTCATAACAATTGGTCGGTACATAAACGTAGTAGCGGTAAGACCCCTAAATATTTTAATAATAAATAGACAAGTTCTGAAGGACATTGATTACGTAGTACCGTATTTAAAGTTGTGTGGGACACCTATAAATGTTTTTCTTAATCATTTGAACGAGTTACATTTAATATTTTATAACGTACAACGAAATCAAAAATGAACGAACAAAACCGAGTTAAGCTCGTGGAATAAAAAACTCCTTCAAATGCATTGAAAATTGTAATATTTCTAGCAATTTCCATTATTCCGTTTTTAATAGAAAAATTCCACTTCGAAGCGTAAGCCCAGTGGCGGATTGAAAATATGTCGACGAGAAATGAGAATGATTTCTCTTTTAGCATTACAGAACGATGATTTCTTTATTATACTCGTAGAACAATACTTACGATTCATTACAGAACGATACATTATATAACGATTCTTACGATTCCTTATAGAACGATTGTCACGATTCATTACAGACCGATACATTATACATATAACGATTGTTACGATTCCTTATAGAACGATTGTCACGATTCATTACAGACCGATACATTATACATATTATAACGATTGTTACGATTCATTATAGAACGAATCTTACGATACATTATATGACGATTGTTACGGTTCACTGTAGAACGATGCATTATAACTGAGCAGTGGTGTATAGTGTAAGTGTAGTGTGTAGTGTGTAGTGTGTAGTGTGTAGTGTGCGGTGCGCTCACTTGCGGTGGTGCTCCTTGGCGTACGTGTCGTTCCAGTAGAGCTCGTACGACATGATGTTGTCGCCCGCGTGCGCCGGCCGCCGCCACGCCAGCGTCACCGACGTCTCGCCCGCCTCCACCGCCACCAGGTTGGACGGCTGCGACGGCACGCCTGCGCGCACCGACCGACAACACTCACTGAACACTGCACGGCAGCGTAGGCGGAGGCCTATGTCCGGCAACGGGCTGCAATAGGCTGATGATGATGATCCGTCAGTGAGCAATGAGCTGGATTGCTGCTGCTGCGTGTTTTGTTTTCATCTGTATTAAAACGCATGTCGAACGAACTAGCGGTAGTGACCCGACGATAGTGAGCGGTCACCGATGTGCCGCTTGCCCGCATGTTCCCGGGTGGGACGTGGGCGCGTGACTGCCGACACTGACCTTGCTGCGTCTTGACCTGCACGGGCGGCGAGATGGGCCCGGGCCCCACGGACGTGACCGCTTGCACGCGGATCGTGTATACGGTGTGCGGGGTCAGCTCGCTGATGGTCGTGAGGTGATTGTTGTCCATCTGTTTATCATTATAAATATATGTATATTTATATATATGTATATTTATATTAAGTATTCTTCAGAAGTGCCCCAAAAGCAGCTTAACTTCACAATTTCCAATAGTAACGCAATCTTATAAGTCCATATGCCAAACGATTGATAGACCTTCATAGGAAGCGCAATAACTACGTACTGGTATGCTGAAACGTTAGGATTCTGCAAGCGATATACGGGATTAATCTTGTTAATAAATTGATAGACCTGGCAGCGAGATTTGCGTTGAGTAACGAAGGGAAATCGATATTTATCAAATTCGGTTTAGCAGGGCAGGGGAAGGGTCCGTCAACATCGAGAAAGACTCTCTCGTCCCACGGTCAGTTATCGTGATATAACAACAACAGTCAACATTATTTTACAGAAATTGATACTTCACATTTCCAACATTTAAAATACGATACAGGTTTTTTGTCGACACGTCCTATAGAGCCCGTTGAAAATCCAATCAAATATGAAGATCCCACGAATTGAGGAGACGTGGTTAGCGAATACCGGCATATTAAAGTTATCATTTAGGATTACATTAACCTAATTGAGGGATTAATTGTGTTACTAGTAGAATTAAACGAGCCATTTTATGTTGAAAACGCAACTATCGTAAATAAGACATATTATGAATCATCGGACGTAGTTATTGATCAAAATTAAATAGTATCAGCATGAGCTAAAATCGCTCTTACCATCTGAGAGTGCCAGGAGTGCAGAGGTTGCGAGGGATCCGTCGTATAAAAAATCTTGTAGCCCTGAAATGATAAGTTTACTTAATACTTATTTTGATTTTCATCATGTGATAGATTGTCAGTCACAGTGACAGTCAAAAATGTCAATTACGCTAAGCAGTTAAAAATGCCAATCCTGAAGCCATCTTGAGGACTGGCGTTTTTAAACAGAAAATCTGGCAGCTATTCGAATCGAATCGAAATCGTAATTCTTGAAATGAAAAAAATATAATCCAGTTGCTTACAATACCTGAAATATAAAAAAATTAATGTAATTTTCTATGGTAACTGACCGTCACTTGACCGTTCGGTATCTCCGGTTCATCCCATTGTATGACCATAGTGCTGGAGCTGAGCGGACGGACTTGCACGTTCCTCGGCGCGGAGCCGGGCTCTGGAAGAAAGAACAAAAATTTAAAGACCCGTCCATGATTCCCGCGTTCTAAGTTCAAATAACTAAGTTGATGACGTAATTCATTAAAATTCGTGCGAGATAAATGATGTACATGCGAAACAATTATCGTATTTGTACGTACTCGATTTTTAAAACAAGATTGTTGTTGCAAGAAAAACTATGTATTTACTTCATACTTTGTATTAGATGTTATATGTATCTATGATTAAACAAATTTTAAAACTTTAGTACGCGATATGCTTATCACTTCCTTACATAACTTTTTGTTAGTGTTGAAACTAGTAAAAAGCTATATTAATTATACATATCTATTTCCTGATCTGTCCCCTCATAACATATATACCAAAAATAAATATTAACAATAATTTTCTATGTATAACCATCGCATTGACTGTTAAGTACAAACTATTGATTGATTATCAAAGATTCGACTGCAAACATCAAATCAATAATAATGTGGGAAAAAACAGGCCACTCTCCAGAATGTTCCACGTTCAAAACAGACATAATAAACAATATAATTTATGTTCAACTTAGTTCCAGCGAACGTTCTAAGAACACGCCATTTATAACGAATGCCAATAGCCACTGGTTCCGTAGTCGATTCTTTGCAACCGCAACTGTCATATTCAATAATATACCAAAGGAAACAGGAAATAATGAAGATATGAATATATGTGCTGAGTGCTGAGGTTTTCAAAGAGAAGCTTTGAACATATTTAATAAGTAAATACTATTTTAGTCTTTAAGGAGTTATAGTGTGATAAATCATAGACTCAGTACCAATTACAATAAATTACAGAACGAGAAATTTCTATTTAACATTTCGATTTTATATATACACACTATATATACACTACAATAAATTGTACACATTAATAATGTGTACAATTTATTGTATTATATATACACTAATATTATAT
>DWTO01001485.1:0-16147 GCA_018244755.1 Jemadia pseudognetus
GGGGGCGCATGAAAATAAAATATCTCAAATAATTTGCAACTTAAACGATGACTTTTAATACATTTTTACCTATATTACATTCGTTTTGTACAAAAACAACGTATTCATGAAGAATATACTTGTGTTTTAGTTCGACTTTATGCACGTTAATGTAAAAAAAAAACGGCAACTTATAAAAATGGGGAGTAATATCAAAAGTTACGTATTAAAGAGATCTTGGCAGTTTGGCGGATAGTGTGTGATTAAAAATTGTAACATTTCATATCCTTGTAACACATAGAATTCAGTTTTATTGTTCATTTTAACACTTCTCAACTTTGCCACTCACGGTAACGTGAGTCGGCCTCGTGATCAGGTAACTTTGGCCTTGGATGGTTTTAAAAATATATTTTAATGGCGTTTTGTTTCTGCGTATCAAAAGTACCTACGTTACGAAGCGATTTTTTCTTCTCTATTTTCTATAAACTTTTAATAGCTATACAATTTTTAATGCATTACACATTTTATATATATACGTATACAGCGTACATGCTTAAACGTTTCCAAATAAATCTGTAACACGACTACAATGGAAAAGTAGGAAGCCTTAATGTTGCGTAATTTTTAGGAAGTTGTAGCGCATTGATATAAATGTTCCACAGACTAAATATACATATATTTATAGAGTATATAAAATGCAGATAATGAAACTTGATGTCATGTACTTTCTACCTATTCGTAGTCGGTACGATAACGGAATGTTCGTTGTAGATACGGACAATCGTATTTATTCAGTCTTGTTTGCGATATTTCTAATCTATTGTTTCATATTACTACATATTTATCGCCACTGTTGGCTCTAGTACATGTACTTTCTCCCTTTTTGGCAGTATGTCAAGTGTAATATTGCCATGTTCTTAATTAAGGACCAAATTTGTATATCGTCACTCGTTTAAATCTACATAATGATAGTCTTGCAAGCTGGCAGTGTGATTAGTAAGTTAACTTATAACAATTTTTTGCAAATGTAAAATATATAAAATCGTGTTTTCTAAATGTCATTAAAATATAATGGAAGCTCTTTCTAAATTTTATACCTAATATGTATTGGTACGATTCTATACATTCTTATGTGTTACATAACATCTAATCACAAATTCTATCCGCCAATCGTTCGGAAACGCAAATCAACACATCGCTGTTACCAAACACGTGCTTAAAATCGATCTAAAAATTAATTGAATAATTTGAAGAATGGCTAAACGTCTAACTAATGGAGCAATTACATTGAATAACCAGACCTTTTTGCAATAAACAAGCTTGCATTAACAGTACATTCATTAACAGCTATGACGCAATGCTCTAATTAGTTAAAAAAAAACATAAGAAATAGTATTAATCAAAAAGATCTGGCCCAACGTTGCGACTAGGCGTCGGGGCGACTTTCCTTCAAACTCAACGAAAAGACGGACAAATTTCAAATCACAGTAATCAACATATCTAATACAAAGATACACAACAATAACACAAACAGAACTGGCACATAAAACAGAACATATTCAAGAAAGCGGCCCCGTTTCCTAACGATAATTCGATATATAATATCTTAAAATTGGTTAATTCCTTATTCGCTGTCCAGTATACAACCTTGGCGGCTCGTTCACTCCAACATGGCCGGCGCACTCGCACATACAACCGTGACACAGACTAGCGCATGTGTGGTCACCGCACATGCCACAGACCGAGGTTAAGTACACTAAGACGCGGCAACTTCACGATATGGTCCAAGCCTTGTGGAGTTATGCACGTGCAACCGTATAGGTCTATCGCCTTCAAATTCCTCAAGCCGTCGCCGAGCGCCCGCAAGCCTCTATCTGTGACCCGCGTGCACTGGCCTATATTCAAAGTCTCCAGCTGCGATAGCCTGGCCACCCTCTCTAGGCCCTCGTCCGTGAGCCGGCAAGCGCTCAGCGATAAGGAACGGAGCCCGGACAGGCCTAGCGTGGCGTGCGATAACGCTTCGTCGCCGACTTTATCGCAAAACGAAACATCTAAAGCTCTCAGCCGCCCACTCTCTGCCAAGTGAGCCACGCCAGCGTCAGACACGCCGTCGCAGGCTCTCAAATTAACGTCTTCTAAATGCGGCAACCTTGCCAAATGCCTCAATCCAGCGTCCGTCACGGCAACGCAGAAGGACAAATTTATGGATTTTAGTTTAGGAAGACCCGTGGCGGCATGTCTCAACGCCTCATCCGTCAACCTTTGGCAGTCTTGTAATCCTAAATGCTCCAACTCGGGAGTACCTCTCGCTTCTCCCCCGCCACACAAATGCGCTATTCCATCGTCGTTCACATGCCAACAGGATCGCAGGTTGAGCCGACGCAATTTTCTAAGACCCCAAGCGATTAACAAAAGTCCAGTGTCTGTGACGTTGCTGCAACCGCCCAGTTCTAACTCTTCCAGGTTTTTGAGCGATTGCGCTATTCTGCCAAGCGAAGAGTCCGTCACTTGTTTACATAGAGATAGATCTAGTCGTCTAAGCGCCGGCAGTTCTGTAGCGAAAGCACTGGCCAGCGCAGCGTCGGTAACACTGTAGCAACCACTAAGTGACAACGATTCTAATCCTGGTAAAGCTGCGACTGCATCTCTTAAACCTCGCCTAAGTGACAAAACTTGTAACCTTCTAACTCCACGTCTCGCCAGTGACGCGAACAGTACCGGCGCTGGTCTTCTCAGGTGTAAGGCTGCTTCTACTCCGCGCCAAACAGACCTCCTGTCGGCGGCATCTCTCCAAGCGCGGCAAACTTGCGCCGCTCGGCCTCGGTCACGCACGGGCAGTCTTTCGAATATAAGCGCCAACAGTTCTGGATAGAGTGCCGAGATATGTGTACCCTGCGCTTCCGGCACTGATTCGGGGACATGAGCTGTCGACAAGTGGGGCCGATGTAATCTGTAGGGCGCGCTGCGTTGTTTCCGTCTGGACGTCGGCGGCAGCTCGGTGAGGCCGAGGCGTTCGTCCCGCCAAGACAGCACTTCCTCGGTCCACGCACTCATGGCGACACTGCACTACAACATGCCACGGGCACGCATCGGGCCGGTGCGGCGTGGAGCGAGCGGTGGCGTGCGTCGCGCTCGGCGAGTCCTCGTGCACTGGCGGTCGGGTGGCGGAGGGCCCCCGCCGACTCGCTGCGCGCCGATTGGTCGCGCTCGGCGGCACGTGACGCGCGCCGTATCGATTCGGAGGCTCTGCGGCGGCATTTTTAAGTTGCCGGCCCGAGAGCCCGCCTTCGTCCCGCTCGGCCCCCGACGCCCGCTGCATAGAACACGTTAAGGCTAGAATATCCACACCACAATTTTTTCATGTTAAATACACACACAAATACACATACAACACAATATATTGTGTTTTGTTAAATGTAAAGATTACTCCGAATTTGTATATCAATGAAAGTATTAGTTTTACTGAATCTAGGACTTTGGGATTGCTTTTCACTCATTAAGAACGAAATTAGTACAATTGATAATATAAGATTACTTTGTTCATTCTATCGAGATAATATATTTTTTGTTATAGAAAACAATAAAATATACGCTCCGTAAATTGACTTACAAATTATCATTCAAATTACATTTATAATAAAGACTGTTTAAGTAGTTTTAAATTTTCTAAACATTTATACATTAGTAAAACGTACACGTATCTGTAATAGCCTAAAATAAGTCTGTATTTCATTCAAAAACAATGAATAGTGTTTGACAAATTTGCAATATATCGCGTAATATTACGCCTGTAATGCCCGAAAAGGTAGATAGAGGAATGTAGTACACTAGCACGTTTCACCAGTTACGTTTACGTCTCATTATGAATTAAATGGTGGACCTATTTTCACACACTACTATAAAATCTAAATTAGATAATTCCAGTACAGTGTTCGATCCGGGATTTCAATCCATAACACATTCATTTTTGTTTGCTTTTCATTCAATTTCCATTTCCACATAATTTACCCTTAAACAAACGTCAATCTTGTAGTCTCTGGGGACCCGACTAAAATAGGCATAACCGATCCGTCTGCAAGTAACTATAATCTTTGCTCGCAGTGATAAGGCGGCAAAACAACTCAGCGCGCCGTATATTTTCGTTCGCGCTGCACTTGCCGACGACTTGTGGCTACTTTACGACGACACCCGTCACCTCAGCGACAATCCTTATTGCCATAGCAATAAGGCAACACGGCAACTATGACACAGGTCAGGTAAACTGGACGTTTGATAACATCAGCCAACTATTACAAGGGCAACCGGTTACGTACCGAATATGATATTCGAATTCAATCGCTCGAGAACGGAACGGCGCCCGTTTAGAAATTAGCATACCATTGCAGTTAATATCGTTTTAAATAGCACTGCTGGCTGTAGAAAGCGGTTTTCCAAATTTAAATTGTATTCTTTCCCGATGACGTCATCGATAGTTGACGTTAGGTCCGCTTTTTCAGTTTTAATTTTTTATTCTTGCTCTAGCTGTGGAATTTCTGCCTGTCAAATGTTTTTATCCAATAGCAAGTCATGTTAAATGCTACAATGTGTTGATCAGGTTCTGGTCTTGTACAAAAGTCACTAGCGCAAGCGTGAGACAGCTAAGTCTAATTAATATGGATACCTCATTTGTTATAAATTAGACCCAAGAGAGCAAAACAAACTGATGATCCATATTTACGACCGAAATACCCTACATGTCATTATATTCTGAAGTGAGCCTGCGTTTCCAGTAAACCTTAATTTTAAGGCAATGCGAGGGATGAAATTTTTACCTTGTTAAGATGACTACATGTTTTATAAATATAATTAAACACTTCTCCATCTAAGTAGGTTTCTATCCTTGTTTACTTAGATTAGATCATCCTATTCGATTCACACAGACGCGCATGTGTTGTACTGAACATAATAATACTAAACTTTCATTGTTTGCCAGTTTGTGGAATCCATAACAAAAAATACTGACGGTGCCTACGGACTGTCGATTATTGACATCTTTTGAATACATAATAACTGTCAAATGGTTTCGTGTCGTATTTCAATAAGAGCTTAACTAATACCTACTTATGGGCATCAAAAAATTGTTGAGATAATAATATAAAGATAGCGATAGAGAAGGGCTTCAAATTATGTTATAATATAATATCTTAAAAATAATAATAATAGCAAAATGAAAAATAACAAATATGGGACTTTGTTTGCTTTTAATTAAATTGTTCTGTCAATATCACAAGATTGCGACATTATTAACGAAAAAACCTTTCAATCCGTATGTGGGTTTCCAATATGTGAATTTATATGTCTCGTATAAACAAAATCAAGTATTAACATGACAAAAAACGCTTAAATTCTAAATATAGCGACAAGCGTAATCAGAAAACAAGAGACAGATAAATAATTATAATAAAATTCATTTTATATCGCGGCCATTTTAAAATCTACACACACTTATATGACACACAAACGTAACCTGTCGGAAGTTACACAAGCCACTTCACACAACTGTACATCTGTTTGTAGAAAGCGAACTTTAACTTCTACTGCATAAAGTTGCAATTTGTTCAAAGAAAATAATTGTTTGGATAGAAATAACAGATTAAGGTGAATTGGATTTTATTTAAATAGCTATAAGGTTGAAAGTCTATTATAAAGAAAAAGGGATAACACAAAATGTAAATCAGCTGGTGTTTATGTGTGCGTAAGGCGTGCGTGCGGCGCGGACCCGCCGTTCCACTTGACTCGTTCGGTTTTTGAAATTATTCTTTTTTTATTTGCCTTTCTCACATAAATAGTTTGCGCTCGTCTAAAAACTGGATGCTTATAGATTAATTAAATACAGTATATGGTATACGTTTCTTGGCCAACAACTTTTTAAAAAGATCAAGTGTTTTAGTGTTTAAAGTGCTATTTAAACATGCACATAAATTTTGTAACTACATACAATATTCTGTTTATGTTTTAGTAAGAAATAAAAAAAGAAATGTCTTGTGTACGTCATTCCTCAGCTTTTGTGCACGGTTTCTCAATATTATCTAATTTATTGTTATTTTTCTATATATATAACTCGAATTTAATCTTCATCGTTTCAATACGTTCAATAAGTATTTACTTAGGTCACTGAAGGTTTAAGAGTGTGTAGATAAATTATGGCGTAGTTATGTCCTTTCTGACCGACTTGTTACTTCAACTTAATTAATGCCATTTGTTTGAAGTTTCCATAGTTATTAAATTGTTTTTTCACGTCTTAACCTTAGAAAATTTGACGGATATGAATACTATTTTGTGCCTATTTTATAGCTGATGTACAAATCAAACTTATACGAATATTAAAATAAAATATTCCTTTGTGCGCTACAGTCTGGATGTGGAATGCAAGAATCACTGCAGCGGCTTATTCATTTTATCCGACATTTTGTTTTTTTTGTTCCTTTTCGTCAAGACGCGACTTTGACAGCCGGAGGCAATGCGGTTTTTGTTCCATTTTTTTGCTGCCTACCTGGTATCGGTACCATATGGTACGTCGAAAGTACTAAACAGGGTTGTCAAAAGTTAAATTTGAAATTCAAGTGGGCGAAGGTCATACATACATTTTCATTATTGAGTTTTTTATGTAAATTGATTTTTATTATTACAAAAATTGTTACGGAAGTTATGTTTCTATGTTCTCTACGTTTCTATCAAAACGAAATAACTAGTAAACTACGTAAGTCGAGATATATACATAAAACTACATAAAACAATACCTATCTATAATAATTAATAAACTAAAATAAACGACATAAATATTTAAATAATAAGGAACTGAAATAAATGATAAATAGTTAAGTAAAAACGAACTCGTTGCTGCCTCGTTGGTCGTGTTGGTCGTAAGTGTGACTGCCGATCAGGAGGTCCTGGGTTCAATTCCCCGCTCGGGCACTATAGAATTTTTCTAATTTAGATTTTCTAGTAGTGGCTCGGAGTCTGGATCTGTGCCCGATGCGTAGCAATAGGCTCACCACCTATTCTATAGTGGGACGTAAACGTAACTGGTGATACGTGGGAGTGTTCTACTCTCCTCTACCTACCTCTTTGGGGATACAGGCGTGATGTCACGTAAAAAAGCTAAGATAAATAATAGCTAAGCTAAATAAAGCTAAGATATGTCAGAAATGTTTCTACACACAAACATAACAAGTGCACACATAAAATAACACACACCGGCACAATGATTATTTGACGTTAAACACACATATCGACATACAAAACCGATGATTTAACTTAGAGAGTATCTTAACAACCAACGAACTTACTACCTTGTACTGCAAGGTAGTAAGTTAGTTCGTTAGTTATTAAGATATACGGATATACTCGTATGTTAGATAAACGGTCAAATGAGTGAATATTACGTCAGACAAATCGTCGTATTACCAAAATGTGTCGCAACCGCTGTCAAAGAGGAAGTCGTGTCGTCGGTTATGAAGAGCCACGTCCGTCTCTCCCACACCCAAATTAGCCACGCTTTTGACTGGCCTATTGTGTACTACGAATTGAAATTATAAGGGTTGCCTGATGACTGCACATCTTTGGGAAAATTTCGTTTGTATATCGTTGCGTTTTATATTTCATTTGTGCGTCGGCGTTAGGAATCTAATCTTATTATTATTTATTCTTTATATCATCACTTGGCGTGATGATATAAAGAATAGATAATAATAAGTCTTTTACGGCGTAGGCAGGGCGTACCGGATGCCAAATATTTTGATCCTTTTTTCCACATCCATCACCGATATTCATCTTACTTGGTCAAGACCGGTGAGCCTTGGTCTCTCTAGGTCCGCAATCCATCAGCATTAATTAGCATTACGTAACCATACAATACAAAGACTATTGCAAACCACGTAGAATGAAATTGAAAACTATAGAGAAATACAATAATAAGGTAGTTAATAGACGGTGTTATTGCTAATAGAGAAATATCTTCCAGACAAGTTAAAAGCTTAGATCCAAATTACAAGAGAACAGTGACAAGTGGGTGAGTAATATAGAAATAAGAGTAGTCTAAAAGATACCAAATTATGTATGTATCTCATATCGACTGCCTCGTCGGTCGTGTTGGTTGTAAGCGCGACTACCGATCGAGAGGTCCTGGGATCGAATCCCGGGTCGGGCACTATTGGATTTTTCTAACTTAGATTTTCTAGTACTGGCTCGGAGACTGGATATGTGCCTGGTGTATGCCAATAAACTACCACGTATTCCATTATCTGACGTTAACGTAACTGGTGGAACGTGGGAGTGTACTACACTCCTCTGTCTGACTCTTCGGCGATTACGGACGTAATGTTACGTTATCTTAAAAAGTATGTTTTACGCACATTTATGAACTCTCCGTCTGTCCGACCGCGCGTTCGTGACTACGTACCTACATACGACAGATTGAGACGTAACTTAGTGCAAGGCAAACAAGCCTGTTTAACGTTGTCATTATTTCAACACGATCTGTTCATTGTGTTTATTTTTTTTTTTACACTACCTCCACCAAAGCGAACATTGTTACGAGCGATAAAACAAATTATGACGATTTAGGTACTGGAGTGTCAGCTCCATTAAATGCGCGGAAAAAATATTAATACATATTATAGTACGAGTACCTTATTATGTTAACCGATAGTTGAAATATAAAATTACAGGCCTATAACTTCAACCGACAAAATATCGTACAATATTTCACCTCTTACAATTAGTGTAAAAAAGTGCAAATGTTGAAGGGTTACATAACTTACACACATCGATGGTTTCGGACCCCACACTGTTAATCAAAGGGACGATGTCCTTTTGCTGTTAATATTCTTCATAATCGTTTTTCTAGTCATTATCATATCGATACAGATTATAAAGTAATTACAGATAAAAAGCGTTACACGAAACAAACGGTTAATTTCATATCGAGTCAAATCCGCAACCGTTTTAGTATGGAAGGAATATAATTAAACATTCCAAAGATACTACAATTATGAGCCAGGCCTATTTTTCTCGGTTTCCGAACGAATGCTAATTGGATTAGTATCTAATGAGCGCTAATTATGGTACATTAACCTTTGAAATAGAGTTAGCTGTGTCCCAATCGCTCGCTGTCAGATCGCATCACAAATAATATACATATTTTTATGTTGCTACAACGAGTATTTTGGTTCGATTATCATTAAACATAAGAACATACATAATTTTATATTACAATATTTAGATAATGGTTTTATCCAAATATGACGTGTTGCTAAGGATTTTTTTGACAACGTCTAGGAATTGTCATTATCTTATTGACTAAAGATATTTACAAAAAACATATAAAGTACCTACATACTCGTATAATGTCAAATAAGTTATTCTTTCATCTTACCCTTAAAATCTTCTTTCATGCAAGCGTAATTGTTCTGTGAGAGAGTGACGTATTTATTATGATTATTATGTTCAAATTCAAATAAGTGTTGAAAGACAAGATGGCGGATTGTCACCTGGAGTTTATTTATTCACTTCGTCAATTCTATGTTTATTACACAGAGCTCTTTCAATGATTTTTTTAGAATAACTCTTATCTATATATAGGTACTTATGTATGAGATAGAGTTAGTTTATTTAACATAACGCCTCTATATCTCCGAATGTATAGGCAGGGGAGTGTAGTACCTACTTTCACTTCTCACTATTGATGTTATACTCGTACGCACTATGGAATAGGTCGTGCGCTTATTGCCATACAGAAATTCATACTCTGGGTTGGTACTGGGAATTTCTAGTCAGAAAATCCAAGAATACTAAGCCTCCACCAGGAATCGATTTACTTAATATATGTGACTCACTAAGCTGTCAAGCTTTAAAATTAATTTCCTAGCACTATCGTATAAATCACGCAAAGCGGTCTCAATTAATGCAGCCTCTATATATCTCCCTCTTAATCACTTCAGACATGGGTTCAGTTTGCAAACATATCAATATCCTGTGATAATTTCGTTTTCGTTATCATTTTGTTTGTATTAGCAAAACCTGTTATCACATCAGAACCGACATTTTAAATTCTCGAAATTTCCAACATCAAATTGTTAACATGTACATTTTTATTTGTACCACCACCCTAGGAATATCGACAGCGAACACAATTAATAATCTAGCTCATTGTTCGAAGGTTTTATTCCGAATGAGTCCTCTATTCAGAGTATATTCTATGGCTCTATTAAAACTATGTAACTTCAATTCCATTTACCAAGGATGTGCTTTGTTCAAAGAGAGCACATGATATTCTTGATAATCTAATGCACGATTCAAGAACGCTGCATTTAAAAATAATTCTTTATTGCGTGTTACGCTAGCAAACGGATTATCAACTTCAGATATCCGTTAGCGAAAAATCTAATAACCACATATATTCTTAATATCTTTACAAACGCAGAAGTTAATTATCACAAAAAATCACGATAAAAAATTTGTATTATAATATCGCTAACTTTAATAAAATTTCGAAAAAGGAACAGGCTTAATTAGGTACTGCCCAACGGTTTTTTAATGGAATACATACAAATACTTTAGCTATAAAAAATCGTCAATAAACATAACATGAGAATAAAACGAATAAGAACAGTTCAGTGAATTAGATTATTTAAATACCTACATAAAGTAATATATAAGTCCGTTTCCGTCCATTACCAATTAAGTACCGTGCAACCTCACAGAGCGTGCGTTTATCAGATTGTCTATGGATTTGCATAGATAAATCTCTATGCGGTTTTGATGGGAATGGCTTTTATTTCTGACACAAATTAATGGTTTCCACCTATGATTAATTATATGATTAATTGTAAATTTTAATGAAAATTGTCCGACTGATATGATTCCATTTCGATAGCATATCTATTATATATTATATCATTATACATAGACAAACTAGTTGTATGTAATTGTAAATTACGCTTACATAAAATACTTGTACTCGTATGTAATGTGTGTGTGAGAAATAAGAAAATAGGTTGTCTGGTTAATTTCCTCTGTCTTATATTTTAACCTTTACTGTGTCTTATTATCTAACAATTGATTTATATATAGCTGGCTTTTATATAAGTACATATCTTCAAGCCAGGTCCTTTACGGGGTAGACTGAAAGCACCTATATGACTTTTATATAATTATAAATATCACCTGATATTTTAGATTAACAGTTATTTTAAACACGTCACTTCGCCGCGCAAAGATGTCAAGTTTTGAAATTTTTGAATCGTGACAAATATGTCTTCGTTAGCTACCATCTATTAGCAACATATTGTGACGAATAGGCATCTAATGGATGCTTCTAGAATCTCATATGACCGTTCGATTTGAACATTCTCGATTTCTACCAGAAGATTAAGTACGAAAGCCTCTTTAGTGATCTTATGATCTTGATACTAAAAATGTAATCTACTCAACCTTCAGCCCGGAAATTGCTTAGGAACCGCGTATATGGCGGTTCTTTCGCAGTTGATATACAAACCTTAATGTCCTGTTTATATTCAACAAAATCTTTGAATTTATCAACACAGGAGACACGCATAATAATGATATATATAAAAATGTGAAAGTTTGCATTCAAAATACACGATGATGTGACGTTTCGGCCATTTCGTGAGTGTACATGGACAAGATGGCGTCTAACACTGTCTTTCGGTTTCTGATACTGCTGGCGTCGCTGGTGTGGATACTCGCTGCCGACGGCAACTCCACGAGGAAGAGAAGGGAGCCTTGGACTAATGGAAGCTGGTTGTGAGTATTAATATATTTTTTTATTTCAATTCTATAGCTCATCCTGTGTTAATATGTCGATATTTTACTTTAAATCAAACCTTTGTTGAAAGAAATGTAGTATGTATGTAAATGTATTATTACTATCAAGTAGTAACTACATGATCGAATGATACCTATAGATCGATGATAGTGTAATGTTATTACAAGTCTATACCGAACCCCAACTGATACAGGCGAATACAGGAAAAACGTGAATGGAATGAAAAAAAATGGATAGGAATTTTTTGTTTTATTTTTAGGCATACGTGTCAAGTTTAAAATTACACCTGAATACTTCAGTCGTGTTTAAAATTCTCACTTCAAACGACCGTTTAACAAGAATCTGAGTGCTATTTAGTGGTTTATATTAAATGAATAAAAAATATCTATACAACGATGATAGGTTAGCGTTATTACAAGTCTAGACACAGACTCAGGTGATATAGACGCAGGTGGAAAAATATTGAGGCATCTCTTGGGAATCAGTTGGCTTATTGAATGGAATTTTTTATTCTATTTGCGGACTCCATATTGATTTTATTATTACTTCTTACCGACTGGATATGGAATTTAAATTCCAAACGTTCTATTACTTTTGTTCATAGTATCATCATTTATTTATCGTAGCTAATGAAATATAAATAATACGAAAATTTGAAACAATTAAGTTACGAAGGTAAGATTCTTGTTTTTACTATTGAATGTATGTAAGTGTTTTTATTCGCCTAATTCTCTGACTTACTAAAATTTTGATTAAATTTATGTTAAATTAATTTTATGTGCATTATCTTATTATATGTATTAAATTGGTATTAAACACTACGCATTGGAATGACTGTGCTCTTAATTGAAGAATAAATAATGGAATAATTTAAATAATGAACGAATGATTGAATAAATGAATATAATAATATGTTTTATACAT
The DNA here is from genome assembly GCA_018244755.1 of Jemadia pseudognetus. Taxonomy (NCBI): domain Eukaryota; kingdom Metazoa; phylum Arthropoda; class Insecta; order Lepidoptera; family Hesperiidae; genus Jemadia; species Jemadia pseudognetus. The sequence goes on from DWTO01001485.1 coordinate 12,731, forward strand.
AGAATATCCGGATGGGAATTAGAGAAATTATAGTTGTCGGCAAAAACCTTTTTATGTAAACAGTACCTACGCATATTTTCTTGGACTTGCATATCTGGTATAGCAATAAACTCTAATCATGCTAGATATATATTTAAAAAGATTTCAAACGAACAGGTGCCTAATAAGAATTAAATTAAGTTTCACTAAATTGCAAACCGTATTCAACAAAAAGGACAACCAAATAGGCATTATTTAATTTCGGCGTAAAATCATTGATTGTCGTCACATATTTAAATAAAAAACAAAGAAAATATGCTTTATTTACTTATTCGTACATACAGTTACATTATTTACATGCAGCCTGATTCATATCCACGGAATCAAAGTGTTCTCACCAGAACATGTTATGCGTTCTGTCTCATTCTATCATATTTCGATTACCTTAAGAGGGGAAGGGACAAAATATAGAATAGCTACGACGCTGAGCCCCGAAGGTAAGTTTATGAAGTTCAATGCTAGGTGACGTCAACACATGTTTTGTGGCCAGCTGAATTCGGACACGTTAATGTACGGTTTCCTCACGCCGTGCAACCAGAACTGGTACGAGAGCCGCGTGATGTTGCTGATCACGAAGGTCATGCTTATCCGCTCCTGGAAACCAAGGGAGAGGCGATGATCAGCAAAGCACAGTGGTCAGCAAGTCTTCATTTTGTATTTTTGAGCGTACCGCACTCGTCTGCCCACCTCATCGGCGATTAAGGCGGGTTCTTATTTTATTACTAATTCATAATTATCATTTTAACGCTGTCAAAATCCAATCATAATTAATTATGATGGAAGTGTAATTAAAATATCTAAATTAGCGTTCGTCGTGACATTTTTTTATCTAATAAGCCTTTCGTATCTTTATTTACAACATTAATGATAAAAATATGACAAATTACCAAAAAATAATTTCGCACCATCATGTGTAGACACATTACTATGGAGATTATTATGGAATGCCCTTTGTTAGTAATGTCCTGTGAAAAACGCTTGTGCTGCCATCTACGCGATAGTATTACGACTGGACGATCGATCTCTCATTCGTTTAAGAATATTGTGCTACTACCCACATTAAAGAACGCTCGATTGGGTATTCTATTTGTATACACACCAAGCATCAGTTGCTTGGAGATTCGTGCCACACGTTGTCGTATATTTAAACTATGTACATCTTAAACACAATTTCTAGCTTTGGACCGGTATATGCTTTTGCTAAAAGAGGCGATACTTGTAACGATGGCTTATTTAAACTACTAAGCCTTATTCACTAGCTTTCAATTGTAAGTGATCTGATTAAATTGTGACGTTAGCTGACGCTAACTGACGCTAACTGACGTTAGCCTGAATATTTGTAAACCTATTTGTGGATCTTTCTTTTTGAACTTCCGTCGAACCCAAGGCGATCGGTATATAATAAAGCTGGTATATAAATCAATTGAGTACATAGAGGTGGAAGAATTAATGGTATAATAGCTTTGTCCTTTTCTGTTTTATTTAGTACAGGCTAAGAGAGAATAAGACAAACAAAGCTGTGACGAAGATGCGATGTTACGTTTATGTAACAACTTAAGCTCGTGTCACACCTGTTCTATACAATTGCTACGAGTGTTAGGAAGCCATATGTCACTATACAGGTATGATTAATGATGATCGAGCTTTTTTCCCTATTTGTTGCATTCTAAATCGCTTATAATATACATAAATATGCTCCATTACTTCAGCAATGGCGTGCTGACCTCAGTGTGGGCGGACATTTACCGTCCATACGTTATGCGAGGTGTTTAAAGTGAAGCTAAACTAGTTTTATTATTTATCTTGATAATAAATAGTCAATTAAGTTTATCTTCATGCTTGTATTCTCCAAAGGGATAGGCAGAGACATTGAAATGGAGCATATTGCTATCTGCCATATAATAGGCACCAATCCAGATTCTGGGGTATTACTGACAATTCCAAGTTATAAAAACCTAGAAATACTTCGCGCGGCCTGGGGATTGAAACCAGGACTCCTTTCTCCTCCTTCATTCCAACCACTAGACCAATCAGACCTTAAATAAATAAGAGATTAGTTCACCTTAAAAATTCCTCCGCTAGTGATGTACCCCCTACTGCGAGGTCCGTCTATGTACAGCACTACCAGGACACCAGTAATTATGTACTCCTCTTCAACTGAATAGTTTTCTGGCTGAGGAAATGAATGCTAGATCAATGTTTACATAATCGCATTGTAAAGGCTATGTTATAAAGGCTACACAGATGTAAGAATATTCGCTTTGTATGTTTAATAAGTTGAACAATATTTAAAGTAGTGAAAGCTTAATGTTCTGAAATTCAGCCTCTCACTCCAGGGCCCCGTCTTCAAATCTTGGCTCCCGACAAAAAAAGTGCTTTTTAATATTAAATATCATTTAATAGAACGGTGAATATGGTGAGGAGACATGTACAATTTAGAGTTGATAAAAAAATGGTCTCTAAGGCGTGTGAAGTCTGTCAACCCGCACTTGGCCAGCGTGGTAGACTATGGCCTCAACGCTCTCATTCCGAGAGGAGACCCTTATTCCAACAGTGGAAGGATAACAATAGCCGCAAGAAAAAAAGAATCAGTTTCAAGATTTAGCAATTTTTTTAGCGTTTTTCTTATTTAAGGGACTTTCAGCTCTTTATCATATTTTAAGTTTTAGCTTTTAGTCATTATACATGTAATATGTTGGTTATTGAAACAATAAGATATGAACACATTTTATTCAACAAGTTAGAGACAGTTCTAGACTACATAAAACAAAGACAAACATTTTTAAATTAATGAGGAGTGAACGAACTGCTACATTGACATACATAAGAGTTTTCAAATCAACATGAATGCAGCGAGTCTATTAAATACAGATAAGTCGTCTAGAAAATATTCTTCTTACAAATTTGTTATTAAACACTGTAGAATTTGCCTAGCTCTACACAAACGCGGGAAGTTCAATTTCCTACAGCAGAAATGAAGTATTACAATTTATTTCAATTACGTTAAGCGTAACGTAACATGATGCATGTAATCTTCGAAGAGGCCCGCGAGTGTAGTGCACTCCCTCAATTCACTTGCTCCCTTTACGTCCCATAACGGAATAGATGGTGGTTACTATTCATACACCGCGCGCAAATTCAGCCTCAGAGCTACTACTGGGAAATTCAAGTCAAAAAATCTCGATAGTACCCGACCTGGGAATCGAACTCAGGGCCTATATTATAATACACGACAAAATACAAAAGTCAATGGATTTAGATACGAGTGAATAATTTCACACAACTAGTATAATATCATTGCGTCACTGCAAATCATTAGTTCTTTAATTATTTTTATATGCACAACTATAATAATAATGGCGTACATGTATGAAGAGA
>DWTO01001486.1:0-16140 GCA_018244755.1 Jemadia pseudognetus
TGAAATTACATAATCAATTTACACGATTTCCGTAAAACATAAGACGGAACTAGTTTTAGAGGTACAAAATGATGCAGATAATATCAGAGATTTTTTATCGTTATAATAAAGTACCGACAAGAACCAGTTTTGCAAGTATGCAATAATGTTATTTTCAAGACAAGAATTTCCAAAAGATGTACATTTGGTTACATGTACATTTTGGTACATTTTTGATTTATATTTATAAAAGGTTTACTCTGAACTTTTTTAATTTAAATATTAATAACGAATGGTACTAGACGGTATGATTACAATAGTCAATAAAAGGACAATAAAAATATATCGCAGCCTGTATCTACACTATACTTTTCTTCCGTTACGCCTACCTCACGGTCCATAATTTCAATTAATTAATCTGAACATTGGTCCCATCCATTGGACCACATATTTGCTCATTTTATGTCCATGCTCACCTATAATTCAAACTATATTACACAATATTAACTAAAGACAACAGGCGACAACTTATAGAAATGAACATCTCGCATACCAGATCATCAATCGCTCAATAGTCACGTGTTCGACATCGTGACAACGGGACACTGAGATGTCTGTTCGTTTTGTTATTTTGTAGAAACCTGAGCGTCGCGTCGTGCCAAGAAACGACGCACTGACAGATGTGTTCGCGTATTGTAAAATGATCGCTAAAATTTATGTAGATTTACAATTATTTCTCAGTTTTTTTACATCGTTATAGACTACTGGTATATGTTTCAGTGTCTTAAGCAGATAGTCTGGAATTTTAAGCCCGATATGCTTTGTGAAAATTGCGTGAAAGCTTATGCATTTTAACATTCTTCATAGTTTTATCTTTTTTAAGAACCGTAGATGTGCGTGTGACTAAAGTCTCATCTGAAATTGACTAAATGTGACCTGAGACGTAGCTATCTTGACTAAAAATCCAGGTTATATGAATGTAGAATAATAAACGTCGGCAGAGAGCTCTGCTCCTTGACAATCTGCAGCACAAATGATTTAGCGGAACGGCTCGTCCTGCTCAGAAGACGGTCTACAAGTTCAAGCTCTTCTTTCATGGTTCTTGTTACCTGTAAGATTTAAAGTTGATGACAATAATGATATAATTGTATGAAATAGTCAATTAACTTGGTACACACTCGCACTGTACCAACTTTCTATTGAGGATATTAAGATTTAATAATAATAAAGCTTCATACTCATAGCAGTCATAGCGTCGTGATATTTCACTAATATGACGTAAACGGTTAGGTACTTTAAACAAACCAAACTCGATCTCTGTCCATCCTTAGATAGATGAGAACTGATTGAAAAAATTCTTGACCCTATTCGCTCATCAGAGAAGACGTAAGCATTCGAGCCCGGTTGATAAATTAATACTCGTTTTTTTTTCGAATGTACGTGGGGACTAGAAGTCTCCTATGGGTCAGTCGCTAACCCTTATCATCTACTCCCGCATACCAAGCCGAACCTTAACAGAGCCGACCCTATGGTGACCAGAGAGTCCATGAACCATCCACCGAAATTCGTCTATTGCTAACGACACTTTAAGAACATTGCATGCAATTGGAAAGCTATGTTCCTAATGATGATATAATTAGAAGCAATAATACCGAAGCAATCTAGGTTTTACTGAAATGACTGCACTTTGCTCCATGAATTGTTTATAGCCGGCGACTAATGGCAGGTAATTATTGCTTCAAGATAAGTGCTAATATGCGCCTAAGCAATGAATACTCTTACTTCAGATAGGTGGTACATTCAGGATACGATTGCCAAATGTGTATGTATATGTTTCAACCGCAATCAATAACAAACAGGATACTAAAAATATTATGTATCCACCTATGCTAACTGTGCTGTGTATCAATTTGAACACGAAATGACCCTTGGAATTATGTGAGCTCATATTCGTATAGAACTACATACCCAGATAAGCGTCATTTTGATGTGGGCAATTGCACAATATTATTATTTATAAAATAGCAACACTGTGTCCTAGATGGAGGCGCCGTCGTCGTTCACAGGACGTTGGTGCCAGCTACAATTATGAGTAGCTAAAGTTTACACTGATAACTGAATAATGTTGATAGATATAATCCAAATAGTTTTTACTACAGATACTAATTCGGTACAGTGAATCAATAAAATCAACAAAATGTACCAAAACTTTTAAAACAATAGTGAACTTTAATACCAGAGGAAATAATATATTAATTTATTAGTCTATTTAGTAACAACATCTGGTCTTTAGCAGCTTCTCAGGGAATGACAGATAATTACACCTACGTCCAGTAAATTTTAAAACAACATCATACTCCCTTTGTTCGCTTTGTGAGGGCCGCGCATAAATCTTGTGAGAACAACGCCGGGTGGATTTTGTGCTGTATTTTTCCTCTGCTGCTATTCCCTACATACTTATACAAATAAATACGAATGTACTATATTCTCTTATTAACATATGAAACTTTTATTAACCTAAAACATAATAATGTATAAATACACTACTTACATCACTTTCAAGATTTCTTATTATACTAACATAGCTTTACATTATTTAGAAATAAACAGCCATAATCCAAAGTTCAAGGCAAAAAATTTCAAAGCAAAATCCTTATTAAAAATTACTACTAAATTACATTTAGAAGTAAAACCTGAGACAACGTTATTTTGGTAAAGAAAAAAATTAATATCCAATATTCAAAAAAACCAAATTAACCAAATTTACGACACACATCCTACATATTCCCGTGGTACTTTTATTGTCTGAGCATGTCAGGAATATTAACATAACGCTTTAATTAACATCTTTAGATCATGTGAAATTCTATAAAAACTCATCATAAAAATACTAGAAAAATAATCCTTTTGAATATTTATTTTTATAATTAATTGTCAATAAAGATATGGAAGATGACGTCGAACACGTCACAGCCAAATTTGTTCGATAATTGTTTGCGGGTCTCCTTGGAAACCACGCGGTCTTGCATGTTGCGCACATAATGGAATAAAATAATTTCGGAGGAAACCTTATACAGATCAATAAAGAGACCGTAATTTAACCGGATCACGCGATATGGCTGAATCTAAGGTACGCCCCCGTTTTTGTCCCTTTGCGATTTAATTATTGTGGTTTTCGAGACATGCGAATGAGCGTGGTACCTACCTGCGCCGAAGTTTGCTTCTCGCGAACATGTATACAGTGTGTTATTATTATTCGCCTGTCTTTAGGGTGAAATGTACTTTCATGTTGAACTCGTCATGAACGATGGTAGTTACGCTGATATTTTAATGTACATTTAGCATGACTTTACACGATTTGCTTACTGTTAAAGGGAATTCGAATTTTACATTCCGGTTCTTCATGAACACATGTAATCTGGTTGCGTAATCACGTTGTAGGTTAAATGTACTAAGAAAGGAAAGAAAACTGTCGAAAAAGCTGATGAGGAAAGTTCTAGTGGATCGAGTGGTAAGTCATTAAAATTACTAAGCCTTAGTTTAACCTATTAGTATTCTAATACTAAGATAATTCTAATAATGCTATAAATGAAATTACCCGTTATTCTGGCGTGACGCACTTACCACATCATTCTAATGGTCAGGGTCACTTCCCTGATGGCTGACCCGTCCAGTGTGAATTCAATCTCCGTTCACGACAAATATTTACATAATCAGTGTAAATATTCCTTTGAATCTGAATGCTTAAAAATATTATATCTACATGTATAAATAGATACTCAGCAATCTACGTACGTAAGTTTACCATTTGTCTGACCAGTTTAGTACAGGTTCTCGCTGACTTAAGAACAGATATTCTTGTGTAACACACACGGACATATAAAGATCGTAATCTCTTAATATGGTTAATTGCACAATTATGTATAATGATTAGTGAACATGTATAATTTTATCTAGTCAGTGACAATAACGAAGACGACGAAGTTGATCAAATCGGGCTCTGCGTCGGCCGAGCACCCATCGCCGTGAACAGAGACGAGTACCTGCAAGCTTTCAGAGAACTGGCCTTCGATCGGAACCAGCTGCAAATAAAGAACAACCTGCTCCATCGACGTCTCGCTGAATATTTCAAGTAAACACGACTCGATGTTATTTTGTATCGAATTACCTGAACGCATTTAAATAGTTCATGATATACCATACCATAGAGAATACGAATATTTTTACATGCAACAATGAAAACTACATATATTCACTGTGAAAAGGGAAATGCTTATATGAAACAATATGAATAGTTAGTACAAGTTATGTTAGGCAAATTTAATTTAATCTTCAAGTTTTACAATAGATGCTCATACGTAACAGTATTATGAGTTTGTTGAAACCAAACCTTAAAATATTGTTTAATAACGAAAGGAATCATTTTTAATTAGATATTTTGAATGTCTTATTATTCATTGAGACTTTTTTGTTTTTTTTTACCTAATATATTTATGTATAATACGCAGAAGTAAACTAGGTACCTCACTCTGATGAAATAATAGTCAGTTCGAAGCAATGAAGGCGGAGCAGTAGACATTTGTATGCATACTCAGAAGAGCCAAGTTTATTTCCGCGTGTTGTATGTAAAACCTGAGATCTTAATTCGTTGGCCTAATTACTATTATTATTACAGAAAACGAAAACTTGATCACGTTCTAAAGCCCTTGGAAAATGCAAGTGATTTAGAGGACAAGTACCAACAAAAACTGTTTACTTACGAAGAGCTGAAAGACAAGGAGGAAAGAGAATTGGCCGATGTAAAAAACATTAAATTTTATGAATATGTAATATCTATGTATAAATTTAGCAGTGAAATTGAAAAAATATTTATTATTTACTACTTGGTACATGTTACGATAGGCACAGTCAAGAAGCTGCTAAGCCACAGTAGAAGTAGCTGTAAATATGAAAACACGTTAGAAATTATAAAAAGGAAATACTTTAAAATTTTCATGTACTTGTATATATCGATATTATAATGTCACTAGATGGTACGCATGTAGTCTTTTAGTCTTTTCATGCATATAATAACATTTAAGTTTTAGGAATATATTTATCATTTAATTCGTTTTTTATTAACAAAATGGTATGACAGATAAGGTCCAAACTCGGTGCAATCGAAGCTCAGTACAGCGGTAAATTGGAGCATGCGGAGAAGAAATTTGATGAACTTCAGACATTAGAGCGGAACACTGGCACGGGCCTGATATACTCCAAAAAGGGGAAACCAATCGCTGATAAGGTACAAATCGCTAAATAAATATATTGGAGAAATATTGAAATATGATTTTGTGACTTAAGTATTTGGACTCTATAAAGATTTAAGTGCACCGGACTGAAATTATTTATTATTATTGGTTTTACTTATATGTAACTGTGTATGCGTGTAATGTAAATAAAACTTGCATTCAAATCTTCAGGCACTTTCAATATCTCTAAAGATTGAGAACTCTGTGCGCGTATCGATGACAATACAGCAATTTTTTTAAAATACTTTTTAAACTACAAGGAATTGATATTATAGAAATCATACTACCACTTCAGGGATTACAGACGTCATGTTACGTTTTTTTAGATATATCAACATAATTGCTAGTCCTGCAAGATATCATTTCTAATTATCAATTATTTTTTTATGAGAATGCTGAAATTTTAAGTTCAATTTTGTATGTATAGAAACGTAAAGTTACGTACAGAAGTACGTTGTATTCCAACAACTGGAAATTTTGTTAATATATTTTAATCTATAGCGTAATATAGAGAACGCTCTACCCAGTTTAAAAATGGCTATGGATATTTTAATGCTATTTTCAGACAGTACAAAGACTCTTGACTTTACAAAGGAGCAAAACTGAGCAGCTCTCGGCGCTGTGGTTGCGCTACATCAGGGTCAGGAATGCAGTTGCAGAGCTGGACGCCATCGTGCGCAAGCTGGAGACGCTGGGGCCGGGTCTTTACGTGGCTCAATATGAACAGCTGTATATCGACAACCAGAACTATACCACTAAGATTGAAGGTTCACATCGTTTGTACCTACTATTGTACCTACGAGTACCAACCCGCACTCGACCAGCTTTATACAATATGGCTTTATCTCTTGGCTTTCTGCATTCCATGAAAATATCCGCGTCCAAAAGTGGAATATTAATAATATTGACGATAATAATATTCTTGCTCAAAACGTAAAAAAATTAGATGTTTGTGTAAAAAAATTAAATTTTTCTGTGTATCTGTACAAATCTTTTCATCAGAAATTGCTTCAGCCTTACGTTTGGGGAGATTGATTTAATTTTGATATGCACGTATTACTTTGCGTGGCGTTGTGGGGGTTTGAGACAACAGAGATGAGCATCGGTTTAAAAAACTGATCAAATTTATATTAATTGTTCATACCTAAAATATTTCCTTCTAATACCTTGCTTATTTTGGACTAAACGTTTTTAAATGAGCAGCATAAGTAGCTAATACCCTAATGCTGGTCATCAACAGAACGGGAAGACGAGTTGATAAGAAACCGCACGAAATGCACTGAACACAACCAGATGTTGGCCCACATCAGGGAGAAGATGCATCACACCAACGAGGTCATTGACTTCACGGAGTGCGACCTCGGCGACACTGAGATAGAGTTTCTCAGAGCGAGGGAACAGTTGAGTGAGGTCAAGGTCCGTTTACTCGATTCCTAAATAGTAAAGTACTACAGTAGGTATTTCTATTAATTGACAAATGAAATTCTACAAACCCTCGATTTTAGTAATATTATAAACATTATATTGTCATATATACCTACGTAACATAGTAGGCAAAGATCGCTCAGTCCCAAAAAGGTACATAAAATAATACATACAAAAACCGCACCTACACCTAAAATACATAAAAAATGCACAATGATATGAGACGTAGCTTTTTAACACCGCTTGGATTTATTTGTGGGGCTTTTAAGGATATGACAATAAGCGACCTTCCTATAGAATTACATTTTAATTAGTTTAATTAAACTATTTAAACGGTTAATATAAACGCAGTTTTTGAGCTCTACATGAATTGTGTACCTATATCAATGTTGACAATAAAAACTTACGTACCTTAACCTTAGTAAATTAACCATTTTAATTAAATCACTTTAATAGCTTTGGAGTCCTAGTTACGTATAAAACACGGCACACAATTTATGAAGAGAGCGATGAATGCAACAGTAACACGTCATGTCTGTAAGGATAAAGGTTTGTGGTAAGTGGTACCCTCTGCCTAACCTCTAAGAGCACGGTCGTGTTGATAAAGTGATAATTCACCTGTTACATAGCGGTCTCCCCATAGGGCCGCCGCGACAAACTGCGCTGGTCGTTGGAGGGCGAGCGACTGAAGGCGGGCCTGCTCACCAGGAAGGATCTGTTGCGTGACTTTCAGAACGCCATTGACGAGGTACAGCACGACATTTCGCTCGTGCTCCGTTCAATTATTAATGTATATCACGGTAAAGAGACGTTCAAACGTACGAGTTAAAATATTACAAATAAATTGCGGTAAGCAGCGTGCTTTGTTAAAGCAATGGGGTTATTCATTATCTATTATATATTTATCTGCCTCGTTGTTCGTGTTGCTTGCAAAGGTGACTGCCATTCGAGAGGTTCTGAGTCCAAATCCCAGGTCGAGCACTGTTCAACATTTCTAACATCCCGTAACGTTTGTAACGTCCCATAAACGTAACTCGTGAAACCTGGGAGTGTACTACACTCCTCTACCTACCTCTTCGGAGATTACAGGCGTGAATATGCGTATTATTGGATTTTATTTCCTTAAGTTATTGTTATGTTCAATAAACCTAATGAAACAAGCTTCACTGTTTATAATCCACAATATTCTTTTTGTGAGATCAGACGTGTTGGTTTTTTCTTACTTTTGTATAATTAATTTCGTATTTCCGTATTAGTTATTATAAATATAATTGGAAAAAAAAGTTATATTTCACCCATGCTCCTTCCTTAGGTAAATCAACTACAAACAAGGAAAGAATTTCTAGAAGCCCAGATTGCCCAAACTAGCAAGGCCCTGAGAGAAGCACGAAAGCGCATGCTGGCTCACCCGGCCCAGCGTCAGGAACCGGCCACCGCCACTCAGTCACAGGGGGACTTTGAGACGAATTGACAATAGAAAACTTATCTTGAGACTATTATTACACGCAGACACAAATGGGGAACAAGCTTTAAAAATAACAATATGTTATACAAAATGTCATTATTTGTTCCGTGTACGCCCATTATTTTTATCAGCTCTAAAGTACTCTTCTCTTCTTCACAAGCACAAATCTTCTCATGTCCATTGCTCATTTTCGTGTAAACATTGTCTTCGTTAACTTTGTCCTGTAACGGTGTTGATAAATTATGATTTACAGTAGGTATTATATGGACGTTAATTCTTTTTTATGAAATTAGGAATACATAATACAATTTTTTCGATTATAATTCGGGAATGATATTGGTTTTTATTATATGTATGATTTAGGTACATAAACTTTATTTTTACTCTCAAAAGTATCTAATTTTATAGAAGCTTAAAGGTAAGAATTCAAAATAAAATTGTTGCGTTTATTATATGAGTGTTATATTGTTTTGTGTCCTTTTGAACATACATCCCACGCTAGCCACGCGATTTGCAGACCGCAGAGCATAGTTTGTTGCATTGTCTTCGCTCCAGCGGATCGGCTGCCAAAGCTATTTTTAATTATAGATTTTTAATTATTTAATTATAGAAAATATATAACTGAGTAAGTGGTGGTGAGAAGTAGTGTTAGAATAGAGGTTTCAAATTCAGCCTTTTACTCCGGGAGTCCTGGATTCAATAAAATCCTGGCGAACACTTTTCCAAAATGGTGTATTTTACGATTAAATTTCCTTTGCTAGACGGTGATCTGACAGATCGCGGTATGGCGCGGCCGTGTAAAGTCTCCCAACCCTTACATAACCAGTGTGATAGACTACGGCCTTCACCTCTCATTCAGAGAGAAGACACGTATCCAACAGTAGACCTATAAAAGGGTCGAAAAAAAACTACGTGAAGACAATGATTTTGACATTATCGCGTGAACATGACGATGTTATTCTCTCATTTGAATTCGATTCGCCTGATCGATTTAAATAGCAGAAATTTAAAAACGTGGCTTGACTGGCGGAGCCCATAACATGTTTACTGTCGTTGAAAAACTTACGTATTGAAAAATCTGTTAATTACACAAGTTCTGATAAGAGATGTACGTATATTAAATGTATCTGAAAAAAAATCACACATGAAGTCATACACATACTCATTCATATAGTCAGCCATTTTGGTTCGAAGAGAATTTTGCTTGATTTATTTATTAGGATTAAGACGCAACCATATATTAGGATTGTATTTATAACGAAGAAGACTAGGGACACCGGTAAACATCATCTCATGTTAAATGTAACCGGTTTTGTGTTCCTTAATATTATACACTATGACTCACGTTGTTGACCAAAGTCAAATAAAAATTATATAATACTCGTCTAATAGTATTTATATGGAATTGAAATTATAATCATTAACCATCACTATAAAAACATGCTAAATTTAATAAACCAAAGAATAATCTAGTGTATAGTCATAAGAAAGCTACAGAATGTACTAGCATAAAGGACAACATATTCTATATTATTATGTATCGTGAAAAAAAACGTATTGTATTTCTGGTACAATTTTTTTATTAACGTGAAAGGCAGACGGCGCGCAATGTTTTGATGAAAATCAAGTCGTAAAAACAAAAGACAGTTGCCATAACCCTCGAAATGTGACAGAGGGTATAATTGCTCCTATGCGATTCATGGGTTAATTCATTCGGAGACAGCTTTTATACGTAAAATGTTTAGCTTTTATAGCGTCCACGAAAATCGTCAATAGCTTGTCGGCCGTGCGGAAATGGTTCCATTCCTCATTTTTTATAGAAATGTTGCATTTTTTATGTATGTATGAATATTCATGACACGGTCTGGTAAATAGTATACATATTACATGTATGATTAGAATGTGAAATGTGAAATGTCATGTGAAGTGGAGTTATATTAAAGAGAAGTTGTACCTACGTTAAATTGGTCCTATATTAACCTTATCTATGACCTTATTTATTGTGAACATCCAAGCAGTGGTATCAAGGTAATATTAACATACTATTTTGTAGGTACATTTGACATTACAACAACTATAGACACAACACAGGTTACGTCGTCACTGGTACTCTACACTATACGTCCGATTTCATATCATCAATTCTCTTGGTATCAGAAAGCTTAACAGATTCTGGTTGTTCTGGGATATCTCCTTGGATGATCGGTCCGTGCTTCCAGTCCGGGGGGTATCCGAATTGCCTGACATCATCCCACCACTGCTGCTTGCCGTCCGCCCAGATGCAGTACACCACGTTGGTGCCAACCAGCACCGCGAAGCACAGCCAGAAGGCCACGCGCCATTCGCCTAGCGTCGACTGTAAGTATAAAATTATTGCTGTGCCGTCTGGCATTTGAAGTATATACCTGACATGTTGATTAACTTAGACTCTCCTACTTCTCTCACTTTCTGCTTATAACAAGTCTCTATCCACTTACTAGTCTAAATTTATTTATAAAGGAAATAAAGAAGCTTATATAATCCGTATCTAATCTAATGTTGTCGCCCCTGAGGATTAAGAAACCCTGGATGTGAAAAGAAATAAGATAGTGAACGATTTGAGTTCCCCAGTGTGATCACGTAATCAGGGGACCGCGAACCATTGATCAAATCCACGACGAGCCCCTCGGAGTCGGTGGACGTGTTAATTAACACCTGTCTAGTAATACACATCATTTTATTTTGTTCATGAAAATAGAGGTCCACTCTATTGACTCTAATCATATAGATATCTAAAACGAGTAGGCGAGTAAGGCTGCGTAATATAATTTTGGTATACAGTGAGGAAATATATTAGTACATATGCTAAAGTATAATAGTAAAGTAGTATATTATTATACTAGAGTTATACTAGAGTTGACTACCTGAGTTCTGGTACCTAGGTGGGACTGTGGCTAACTTTATATAGGACAGATTCTATCACAAACTACACTAAGACTAGCTTATGTCACTAACAGCTTTAATCATATAATCTTGCGACCAATTATTTGCTATTATTAATAAGTCATCATTATCTTATTAACTATTCATAGAAACATCTTATTAACTGTTAGTACCTATTAACTAGGAATAAATATAATATTGGTTTCAAAAACACAGCGCGTACGGATAACAGACAGTGGCCCACGAGTAGGTAAAAAACTTACGTTAGGTGTCAGTAAGCCAGTGATGTAAGGCGTCAGGATACCGGCGAAGGTAGACGTGGTGTTGACCAGGGACGTGAGACTGCCGGCGTAGTTCGGCGCCAAGTCCAACGCGTTCACCTGATTTATTACATCGTATTTTTTATTTATTTATCGTTGACCTTAAAAACATATGTTGCTAGTAAGGTTGGTAAAAAAATTAAAAACAATTTATAAGCTAACACGTGTCTAGGATTATGTTTATGTATACACATGTAATGTCGTATTGCAAAGCTCCAACTCCACTGGAAGGTCTTCTTCTTTATTTTGGTTTTCTCTGGAAGTTAACATACCTTCATGCCGGGATAAAATCCTCCCATCAAAGCCATTGAGAGAATGAAATACACCATGGCAAGGTCGCGGTTGCATCCCGAGTAGGACGCGAGGACGATGAAAATCGCAGGACCGGTCGCAGCTGCAAACAAAAATTAAAGTTGGGTGCAAAAGAATTAGCTTGTTATAAAACTGCTTATATAAAATAAGTACACTTTCTTTACCATCGTTTCATTACAATATTGTAAGATATAATAAGAATGTACACATTAAAATAATATCGAATAGCAATATTCATGTTTACAATCGCAATTTTTAGTTCTTTTGTGCTGTTCATAATGTTACATAATCACATAAGTATTACGTAACTTACAACACAATATCGTCCATCCGAATAAAAAATGACAACTTTGCATTGTAACATATTTTGTTCTATAGTATGGAGACACCCTAATAAACTAATACCTATCGCGAATAGAATAGTTTCAGTAAGTGCATTTATACTAACATGCGAATACTATCCGCGCTAATGTTCCCTTAGCCAAGCCCTAGTACCAATCTAACACCAAAAAATTTATCAACAACCTATACTATTTAGACCAACTTTCACTGACAATCTATTCGAGATCAGATGGAAATATCTATAGGCTGTAGCAGCTACACGTGGCAAACGAAAAGTTGATCTTGTTATAAACTTAAGAACAGGTTTTTATCATAATTTTAGTGTTGTTGTTGTTGTAGGTATATTAAAGTTTAGAATATTTAATTTGTATGTGGTATTGTGGCCTTCAGTTTTATAGACTTCTAATTTTATAGCGTAGTTGCGAGCGCATTTTATTCCAAGACCTCTATCGGCATTTCAATCTCCCAATAAATTGCAATTGTTGCTATTTAAAACGATGACACCAAATTGTGTTGTGACTATATACTTATTTCGTTTCGTTTTATTATTTAGTGCTTTGTATCTTTTTTTCATTATATTTATTACTTTGTATCGTTCTACCATTTACGCCGGTCCCTTCTGAGAATGAGAAGGCTTAAGGGCATAATCTGCCACGCTGACCATGTGTGCGGTGTGGCCAGTGTACATTTTTGGAGTGTAAATTTTTAACAAAAAAAATTTACACTAGAATAAATTTACTTACAGTATTGATAAAGTTCCGTAGATTAGTGCAACTAATAAATAAAAACAAAGAAATAATTTAATACTAAGAATTACCATCGTTTATATCCGCACGAATGTCTCACATGTCAAATCTGTTAAATGAAGTCTCTTATACCTAAATATGATTTCATATAATATAACTTAGTGTCACTAGGTTCTTAAGATACTTTTAGACACATCCAGTCAAAGACCTTCGACTCTTGCATTTTCTCCGTATTTCACGTTCCTTTGCCGTAGAAGATTCCACGTGCATTTTTAAACCGTCCTATAATAAAAGAAGAATTTGTTTCTCGGCTAAAGGTATTCTAAACACATCTAGTAAATAGGTATCACAGTTTCTCGCTATCTGTAAAACGTCTCGTCGCACCGGTTGAACGCGGAGTCACACATTAATTGACCACGGTTAGCGGATACACGCAATTAATACCGACAGTTAATTCACAGCGCCCATTACGAAACAACTTCGATTATGCTTTATTGCCCCGCTGGTCCACTGCTCCGCGAACCGCCGAGATACACGACCCCCGCGTGTATGCAATATTAAAACATCAACAAATCTATACAACTTCACGGTACTTCACAGGCACAAAGTCACCCCTATTGCGAATATTCCCATTCGGCTTGTTTGATAATACTGTTGAGGCGTTCTGGTACAACCGATCGGTTCGAGCAGTAACTCAGTATTTATACAGTACATTACCTGCTTATTTTAACTTTCTATTATTGTTATTTATTACTTTCAATTCACGGGCAGCCATGCGGGACCAAAACCTTCGTATATCATGATTTAAATGGACCCAATTTTATTAATTAATAATAAATTGCTTACGGTCGTTGGTTTAATTACTGTTATCGTCCGCTCAATGCTAACTTAAGCCTTTAGCTTAATGAAAGCCATGAACCCTTGAATTTTAAATTAAACCGTACAAATATATCTTCACGCCAGGTTCTTCACGGGGTAAGCAGAGATCACCGAATGCCAAATATCTCTATCCTTACAGACCTGTCGAGCCTCTTCTAAATACATGAATCGCTCTCTTCAAACATCCACGACAGTTTCGGAGACATCTGTCTCCCCTTCAGCTAATATCTGGCTAAATAAACTTCTGGGTAAAGTTTGCCTTAAGACATGAACTGCACAGTTTGCAATTAGCTAATGGTAGGCAGTGCCTATTGAGCGCGCATTTAGGCGACGTAATAAATAGGAAGAATAGTACCGTATCTGTCCAAGTGGATTAGTAACTGATTCTAGAAATACTCGTAGTCCGGTATGTTATTAGAAATAAGTGAAAGTTACCGATTGTGGTGTGTATGATCCTGCCCGTCTTGATGGTGTGCCAGCCTTTCTTTATGCACCGGTCGCAGATGAAGCCGAATATGAAGGAGCTGACCCACATGGCCACGTACGGCAGCGCCGTGAGCACGCCGGTGGTCTCTATGTTGTACTTGAGTACGTCGTGGGAGTATTTCGGTAAATCTGTTACCATCGTGTAGTAGCCCCAATCGTGGCCCACCTGGTAGAACAAGTTTATTTGGATTATTCTATAGATTCAACTAGAAATATTTTAGTGCAGTACTTAGTATAACATTCTTAGAAGTAATTAACAAATGTTTAACTTAAAAAATAAACACAACATGTATATATAGAATATGAATTAAACTGTACTAATTGAAATAATAATTTACAGTCAATATAACTGAGTACAAGCTTTGTTGCCGTGGGCTGTCCTTATGCATATGCATAAATAATCAAAAAATACCTTTGTTGACGTACTTATATAGTCTACTTACAGTTGTGAATGGTATAGTCACCATCTTAAGATGAAAATTTAGGTCCAAGCCAGAATCAAGGCAATACGCCTTAAAATTTGAATGATGCCTAACTTTCGAAACTATTCGCAACTAAATCACCAAAACTTTACAAAATCTATTGCTGCTACAATTTAATCATCCACAATCTTTATTGAAAATTTTATGAAAACGCATGAATCAATACACTTCGATTTTTTTTACTTTACGAATGTTAATTATATGTCTGGGGCGATACTCGCATCCTTGTACAC
Organism: Jemadia pseudognetus; assembly: GCA_018244755.1. Taxonomy (NCBI): domain Eukaryota; kingdom Metazoa; phylum Arthropoda; class Insecta; order Lepidoptera; family Hesperiidae; genus Jemadia; species Jemadia pseudognetus. The sequence continues at coordinate 14,883 of DWTO01001486.1, forward strand.
GGTTTCGCGATTCAATATACCTTAATAGTGTAATAATGAAATGAAAAATAAACAGACTACAAAAAGAAATCCAGCCGTTTTGTCTATACCTAGTTATACATACATATATATAATTTTTCTCAGATCGTCTCAGCCAGTACAAACTGCGTAAAGGTTGGCTTACAATATTTATATCACTAACTGCGCCTTTTGTAGCATAATATTAAAGAATAGAAAGTGTATAAAACGATTTTAAATTGTGCGATAAACAAAAATGGTTATATAAATTGTACAGATATTTCCGTTGTAATTTCATTTTATTGGAATGGGAATTAATTAATACGGCCCGGTATCGGGACTTCGGGAATTCATTAGTCGCTTTACATTTAATTACCATCATAAGGCTTTAGCAACTAAACGAGCCTCGGGGAGACATTTACGCACGTGACTGATTGCCTCGGTACCTGTGCATGTGTATTTTGTTGACGAAGCTTCATTTTAAACTTTGTATTATAGGAATTTGAACGCAGCGCTCTACGCAGATATGGAAATACGCCTAGCAACTACTCTCAAACGGGTAATTTTATATAATACCTACATGGTCCGTAACCAATGGCTCAAGGCCGTGGACACAATACTAGTAAAAAAGGACAAGGACACGAGGATATGATATTTGAACAATAAAACGTCGTATTTGCTTCGCGAACGCCTAACGCATCTGTTTGCCGGCTAGCAAGGTCTGCAGCTGGTGTGTCATCAGTATGACGTCGTTTGCAAGCGGATTGTTTGTATCTGCTAATTGATAACTTTTTTAGCTTACAAATATAATTAAACAAAACATTTTTGTTTTAAAACTATATAAAATGGCACATGTAAGAGGTAGCAGATTACTCCAAACTTTCTCCAGTTACGTTTCCATTCGTTGTCGTGTTGGTTGCAAACGTGACTGCCGATCAAAAGCTCCTAGGTTCAAGCACGAGTCCTATACTATTATAGTCCTATACTATTTTTATAGCTCACCACCGATTCCATAGTGGGACGTAAACGTAACTGGTGAAACGTGGAAGTGTACTATATTTCTCTGCCTACCTCCTGGGGGGATGATGATACGTTATAAACTTAATATGGGTTTCTTGTATTCATCATGTTCATCACGTAGGTGCCGAGGGAGGCCAAGACTGACCTATCTAGATCAATTAGATAAGGTTTTATCTGTTGGGGACGTTAGAAGTCTCCGAAACCGGCGTGCGTGTATGAGGAGAGTGCTGAGTGTGGAAGA
>DWTO01001487.1:0-16135 GCA_018244755.1 Jemadia pseudognetus
ATTGTATAACCATTATGAACATACGTAGTTCTAATAAAACTATAGCCATGCAGTAATTAACTGGAAAAGGAAATAAAATGACATTCTAATGAATTAAGTGATTATTATCATCGTAGGTTAACAATGTCCTACTCTTATTTAAACTTTTATTGGTGAAGCGTCCATCAGAAGTTTAAATTTAGAATACGGTGTTACCACTTTTGAATTTTACTTATTTATACCTGTACACGAATGAACCATTGAATGATGTCTGTCATACTTGAGCTTTTGTTCCTTCCAGTGCTAAACTGCAATACGTCTCAGCGTGTTTACTAAACATAGTGCCTGCTAATCATACATCGTGATAAAATCTAATCATTCGTTACTTGCCGTATTGATGTGCGAGCTTCACTCTACCACTGCGTTTATTATCCACACCTGAGCCCTGAATCGACTGCGATGGCTGACGCTTTCATCACATCGTCGTTTCCCTGCTCTGTTGCCCGCCGATTTATACCTACACATCATACGCTAATTTTGCTTGGAAATGTTGTTGGTGACCAAACTATCATCGTGCAGACACAGATGTAACTAACGATATGATTATATAGGTATTAGAAATTAGTTGGATAATATTGTATTTATATTTCATCGATGGACTATGTTCGATATTAGTTAGGTAGGTATATTGTTTTTTTGAAAATTTCACTTTAAACATGTTAACAAGATTAGCGAGGCGTGACAAAAAATCTTTTCAAAAATATATTAAGCAGGAAAGTGAACATACGATTATAATTAGTAATAAAATATCACATACAAAATAACAGCACTCCGACCGCAACAACTGATATTAATTTGTTCGCACAATAAAAGTTTCGATTAAGCGCGAGTGAATTCGTTTTGTTATTAAAAACGGATTCATTAAGATTATACCACTGTTGTCAAACCCGCCGCACCGCCCGCCGCCGCCGCCCGCCGCTACCACTTGCTGGATTAAAATCTGGGTCGCACTAATAAACTAGAATAAGCCCTCGCATGTATAGTGGTGTATTTCGAATTAAAATTTAATTGGTTCAATATACAAATTGGAAGTAGGCAGGGGTTACCACGCGGTCGGAGTGAGCGCTGAGGGGTCGCGTCTGTATAGATATCATCAATCAATTTTTGCGCTCATGAACGGGTTCATCAGCCACTTCAAGCAAGTCGAGACGTTTAGTGATTTCGAAGGCAATTGAAGCCTTCCTGGATTCTAATGAAAGAGAATGAATATTTGTAATATTCCCACTTTATATAATCCTTAACAGTTCATGATTTTATTTATTCATGTTACATAGTTCACCTATTCCATAGTGGGACGTAAACGTAACTGGTGAATTGTGGGAGTGTTCTACACTGCTCTGCCTACCTCTTCGGGGATAATAGGCGTGATGTTACGTTTTTTTTAAACATTGACATTTTTGTTATTGTGATCAAAATTAGTTTAAGCTGTAAAATAAATAATACAATACTCGAATGAAAAGGGACAACTGTTTAACATATCCATATTCTATCAGATTTTAAGATAATATGAAATGGTAGATTGCGTTCCTGCATTTCGACACTCTTGTGATTTAAACCAAACTCTAATTTGCGAGAATAGGGAAGCTTCAACTTTTAAAACTTCCAGACCTATCATTACACGACGAAAGGTAATATGTGTATAATGAAAGCGCAATATATTTTTATATTTAAGAAGTGTCCCATACCTCCATTTTGAGACTAATTTCGCATGTCATTTTTAAAATGCAATCATGATTTTAAATAAGAACACTTTTGTTAATTACTTTATGTCAGATCATAACAACCCCTCTTCATTTTGTTTCTATAGCAGATCAAATAGATCGCCTTGTATAAGACGAACGTAGGTAGAACTTGTAATTTGTTTTTCATCTTATTGGAAATTTTTATAAAAGATGCTGTGTTTAATTATTTAATTTTTACGTCCTATAATCAACTTGCATTATGGGACTTGGATTTACCACTTGGTGTGGTTTCATATAAGTACCTAGTTAAATGTCAAAACGACAGTTGATAAGATGTTCTATGAGTTGGCAGACGTAGTGCAAGGCATGACCTCTATGCATGTGGCTTAACGACGATAAATTTTATTATGATATAACGTTCTTATTATAAAAATGATGTATCAGACGTAGACACTGCAATGACATCTACGTCTTACTGACATTACATATGTAAATAACTGGTACAGATATTTTAATGTAGGTGACGTATAATTTACTTACGTAATTAGATATAATAAAAAATATTGATCAAAGCTGAGTCATATTGGTGTATATACGATTCAGTTTTCGATCATATCGTTTTATACGAACCTTACACGTTAGCCGCTGTGGGATATTCAATTTTACCTACGGCCCCGGAAATCGGAAGCAATTCCTGATGGAATCCAATCCATTCCATCACCTGTAGATCTTGATTAATTATTGAGGCTTAGCGTCCCCCACACAATCTTGGCTTCTGGATAAATTTATACCTCTCAAGCTAAGCCATTAGCAATTCCGGAATAATCGAATGGCTTAGATTACGCAACGTGACTTGTCATTCCGACGTGTTTATTATATTTGAATTGATTGACACGATAGTATTAAAACCAATGATCTGGAATTCTTGCGAGAATTTTTAACAGATTTATGTGTATTTACAGATATTTAATATTGCTAGTCACTTTAATAATGGAACTTAAAATATATCGGTATTTGGAAGTTATATAATGCAGGTGTTTAACATTACATTGAATAGATTATATTTGTTATCTATATAATAACTCATTAACGGCACTTGTAATTGACAGTTAAAAGAGTTTTCCTTCTTGTTCCGAGTCCTTTATCAACATTTACTTCTACAGGAAATTCCATCAAATTAAGTTCTCCTCAATGGTACGCGAATCTCGATGATATGTTTTTCCTCATATGAGTGGTATAAATTATCATAATCAAACATCACGCTCATAAAATTCAATGTAGTGTGGTTATCACCTCCTAAATATTAAGGGCACTTATGAAATGACATCGGAAAGTTTCCTTTGCCGAATAATGGCCTCTCACTTCCGGCAATATATTTCCGCTATCTCGTCGGCAACATGACGTCCGCGCGTCCGGTTGACCGTTGTGGAGTGGTAATCAAGCATATACCTCCGAGATGAAAAATTATTTATAAGTAATATATTCTATAGATATGAAAATCTATTACTTATGTATTCGAATATGTAATAGAGACTATTGTAATAGAGGTAGTGGACCAACGCAGGTTGATAAAGATGATGTTTATGATGATGGAATACATATTATATACGATCCTGAGTATTTAAAACGTTATTTTTTTCCAGTTCCAATGATAGTAGCAGAATTATTGTTGAACTTTATCGATCAAAAATTAATACATAATGTGAAGATCAAGTCGTCGAATTCTAAAATATAGTCCAAAGTAAAATAATATTTCCATTCTTACATTATCTAGTGCATATTTTTAATTGACTTATTTATTTACATACATACGTTTATACATACATAAATTAATGGCATAATTTTGTAGAATTAATTATCTCGATAAGTGAGCCTTAGTGATGGTGAACAAAATTATAAGGAAATAAGCGTAACCTATGATTAACATACCTGTATTTTGATTCATATATACTCGTACGAATAAATGGAGATACACGCCAGAATTCAATGAATTCAAACTACTTATTTTAGTTACTACTTACTTAGGTAGTTAGCGTACGCTAATGCACTATTTTTATTTGCACCCTCTAATTAGAAACGCCCTAGATATCTAATCTTGAAATGATGAGAACTTTTCTTCCAAAGTCATAACAAAAAGACCCCAAAAACGGGGTTCCTTTGTTTTGACCCCCAACATAAAAAAACGAGGGTTACTTCAGAACTCCTGCGAATATTTTAATTTGAAATAAAACACTTTATTCAAAGAAAACTTTAACATGCAAATTGTTGTTTACAGAAAAAAAATGGAAATTGACTGTAATTTTTGCAGGAGTTAAAATTAAAAATACAAGCAAAAATAGTATAACGTATAGTTTATTCTAATATTGTATTAAGCTCAAACTTGTTTTTCTAAATGATAATTCTAGGGACTGACAAATTTCAGACAGACTTCTTAGTCTAGTCGTTAGAGAACCTGTCTGTTGAGCCGGCGGCTGTGTATCTATTTCTTACCTTCACTGAGTATTTGTCTAATTGGCTACAGCGTTTATTCCGAGTCTAGGCGTGTGGGTATCATATCTTTAATAAAATGTTTATAGAAATATGTACATTCAATCATTCATTGGTTTATTCATACATTCCTGTATTCATTCATTCCTTCATTCGATAATTTATTCTTTCGTTCATTTATTCATTCATTTTTGGCTAATACATATATATTTCTCCAAAACTTTAACACCGAATCTAATAATGCCTTTGCCATGGAATCTTTGCAACCCTTGCCTTGGAATCTGTAATCACTCAAACGTGATTGTAAGAATAGGTACGTTAGTGTCAGTTAACCTAGTTAGTCAAGTAGTTATTAATATTAAACATATGATCGCGGGTATAATGTCCGAGGGGGTGGGCAGAGGATTGTAATATAGTACACTTCCACGTTACACCAGTTTTTTCTATGCACCCGGCACAAATTCATACTCCGAGCCGCTGCTAGTTTTCATTACAAAAAACTGAGTTACTTAATGATATGTAAAATTGTTGACAGGACTGCAGGATTAGTATCATTAGTCCACTAAATAAGTATGTGCATGTAAGTATGAGTGCAATTAGCGTTAATTAGTCTTATACGAAGTTACTAGTAATTAGCTAGTGACTGGTTGCTTCTTAGGGGAATGAGATATACATATATACACTAGTACATACGAGAATCGTATATATGTATGTGGAATGGCAACCGCAACCTTTGGACCAATGTCTTCATGGTGGAAATAACTGTGGCGATGTACCACATGATCTACCTACTACTAATTTTGGTTTTTATAAAAATAATGTTACATTAATATTACTGTTATAAAATGCAAAACTTTCACATAATATTTCATTGGATAGAATAGCCCGGGTGTTCGAAAAGCACTGCAGTGTCATTATTGTAAATGAAAGTATATACCAGAATGGAACATAAAGTAGATATATGCAGGCTATTTCGAACGTAGTACCTACAATTTAGAAAATTGCAGCTATCTCAAAGTGGAATCTGAATGTGAATATTCCTTTATAGAATGCTTTAAAAATACTTTGGAATATAGTTAACAGTTTTTCATTTCATTTTTGCCTTCATAAACTTTACGTACGTTATAATACTCGTAGTGTATCGCCCGGCGACTTCACTCACCATTTTACTTTTGAAATTTCTGTGTAAAAGAACTTTCCTTTCCCTCGTTAAAAGTCAGCTTCAGAAAAATCGTTTTCACTGGTGACTTCGTCAAGAAATATTACCTACACGAAAGGCTTTTCGATTTCCCTTACAACTTTCATCGGTCGTCAATTAATATTATATCTTGCTTATTTAAAAGTTATTTTAAAGTTTCCAGCCTGTGTATGTGAATATTTTCATCTAATAAAAATGCATGCGCCAACGTACATTTACTTTGAATACGTATTTCTTCAGTACTTGCTACATTTGGCATTCAATTTTGAGAACAGGTAAATGTTTTATCAGAAACTATCCGTATACGTTTTACGATAACCAATAATTGAAATCTTAATAAAACTTTTAATATTTAGAGCCGTAAATTTTGTAAAAAAAAGTCACCTCTGTCTCCGTTTCACGGCGAGCAGACATCATTGATTGTGCGTCCCTCGTCTACAGCTTTTGTTATTATTCCAGTCTGCGCTTTAAACAAAAGAACATTGATGTACAACAAAGACGTAATTATAGTACGCCGTAAGAATTCTTATCATGGTATTACCTTTTTAATACTTATATCCTGATTGCAGCGAAATGAAAACTGCAATTAGTATGGCAATTGTTATAGGAAAAACATATTAAATAGATTTCAACCATGTAGGAATCGCGTGTGTAAATTGGCCGCCTACGGGCAGCAGCGCTGGCGGCGTGAGACGCTGTTCTCTGCGATTTCTATCCCACGTGCCCAGAAAGTGCGTTAACGTCATGAGAAAATATACGTAATGGTAGATCTATATCCGGCTGCCTATAACCGGCTGCCTATATCCGGCTGTCGATGTCCGAAGACCTACATCCATATGTGAACAGTGTGATGTGACTGCGCGTTTCTGACTGAAATTGGATCAGGACAGAACATGTTGAGATCTACTCGTAACTGAGCCTAGAGCAAATTATATTTCATAGAGTTACTTGTTATGATTCATTTGTTTATCACTGTAGAAACTCCAAAAGTTAGAAGAAGACGTCATTTAAGAATAATAACTAGAGTTAGAAAAAGAAGGTGCCCCTCTCATTATCTGTTTAGACATACTAGAACATGAGACGTTCTAACGTAGTGTTCGAGGATTCTTCTTGTGCCACTTATAATCTATCACAGGGAGAACTCTAGTCAAATTAGTGATCGTGTATATATTACTAGGTGCTACTATATTTTATAAGATTAACGATAAACTCAAATTAGTCCTCGTTAAGAAATTCAGAATTGCCTAATAAAAGAATCGAGAATAACACAAATCAATTCTAATTGGGTTCGGTGACCTGTAACGTGCATACCACAATACCTGTTTGTAGATGTATATATTCCAATTACAAAGTCACCACTCGAAGCCTGTAATTTGCGTGTATTTCTTTCCAGTTACTGCCTTTGATAATCCATTGGCTTTAAACGTGGAAATATAGCAGATTGCTTGCAACTTGCGTAATTTAATGGTTAAGCAGACGTCTTTAAAGAGTCTTTTTCTTTTAGGGCTTGTATGAATCATGTAATTTTTTATTGTTAGAGGTTCAACTAAATTAAAGACCAGATGTTAATAAAAAATGCAGACAGCTTAATTAAAATTAAATAGCTTAATTAGCGGTTTTTTCGATACTTTTGCGAAAAGACTTATATAAATACATAAATATGCATTTACATATAATAAATATACAAATATATATCCACATACATATTATAAATATAAAACATTTATTAAAACAATTTGTGCTTTCGTATAAGTGATATGGTCGCGGTTTACGTGAGTAATTGAGGCGATTGTCCAAGTCTTTACAAGTAAAAATGCTTCGGAGAGGAAGTTTGATTAAAATGAGGAGTAATTAATACTGACTCGAATTATATTGACATGTATCTACTTATATTACCAATACGGCTATTATTTTAAGTCTAAATATTCAAGGTCAGGTGTAGGTGCTTACTTCCTTGCATCCTAATGAATTACCATAAAAAATGCTGACGATTCTCTGCCGCACTGTTCTCTATATTGAACCCCGCGTGGAGTGAAAAATTTGGAAGTCCGGAGATGTCTCATTTTCTACATTAATAACATAAAACATGTGTGATCATTTGGACGAAACGTCGTTTAATGTCTCGTAGCTGAGAAAGAGTCTCAACTACATTTACGGGTGGCTTGGGGGAAACTTACTCATGCTGTTTCAGTACGGATTGGTGGAGAGCATTAACCGTTATCATAGAACTCAAGATGTCCATAATTGAATTCACACGTGAATTGAACGATCAGTGTTGTTAGAATTTTCTCAGAATAAACAAAACCATCTTGAAATTGAAATGAAAACAGACGTCATATAAAAAATAAATAACAACCTATGTACATACTGTGAAACAATTATTTATGACTAAAATGTGATCCACCATTTCGTGCATGACTAACAACGTACGATGCTTAAAAACGTTCTCATGACCATCTGACCTACTTCCACCTATAATGTGGGAGCCACTGAGTGGTACGTGTGTATGAATATTAGATTAAAAACTGAGACGTCGAGACGCGCTGGTCGATCAACAATTCCCTTTGATACCCACTCATCCTTCCGTCCGTTGGGTGACCGGAGACATTGTCGTAACTTATATAACCTTATAATATAAGGTTATATAAGCGCTGTCTATAAGACTATATAATGGCATAATATGCCATTATATAGTCTTAGTTACACAGCGCTTAATGTGAACATAGATCAATAGAACAAACTTATGTCTGGTGTCTATTGTCTAGGCGCTACATATTTCGCTAGTACACAGTTGCAATTTGATTTTGTATTTTATGTGTAGGTATACTAGGTGACCCGGCGAACTTCCTACCGCTTAACAAATTACGCAAAAAACTGAACCCGCAGATTATTTAATTAAATATACCTACTTGCAATATCATTCACGTGAGGCACTCAATTGGAGAATGAAAAATATTTTAAATTGAAACAGCGCCATCTATTGGAGTTATCAATGGTAAGTTATCGACGATACTCTCTAGTTATTTTTGTAAATGCATTGTAGTTTCGTTCAGATAATACATTTAGCGTTATCGTGCCCTTTGAGAATAAAAGGTACTGAGTACGTAACGTTCGAAAGGTAAATATTATGAGAGATGCGTATGAAAGGGCTTAATTAAAAGTTTTCTTAATTAAGCTGAAGGCGGCACAATGCGCTTCCAGTTATAAGACAATAAGTAGGAAGTAATTAAAACATTAACGTACAAAGTCAGATGTTTTCGTCCGTTCATTACGGGGGATCAACAAGTTTTCGTAAATTTTCAGTGCGTCGAGGAAAGTTTTACCCTTGGTTAGTACCCTTAGCGCACGAAATCAACAATTCCCTTTGTACCATATTATAATATTCACAAAAATGTGTGCTGATTTACTTAAAATATAACCTGAAATACAAATGTAATTTGTAAAGGAATTAAGGAAAATGGGTTCGTATGAATTATAACAGTTATAGCCTAGAGTTTCATACGGCGATTTCAGACTGCGCTTCGATGGTGTGTTTCGAAATCGAATCGTATATCGAAGAATGTAGTCGAATAAATGAAGGCGTAATTAAAATAAAGTTATGTTAATTATTGATGTTAATATTCCTTAGGCAATGCCTACAACGTAATCATTAGGCAATTTCAAAACAGTTTTAGATAATATGGCGATAATGCTGATGATATTTAACTAATTATTCGCAATATGTATCGAATGGCTGAAACATGTTGTGTTACTCGATCAGCTGTTATGAGTTCGGTTAATAACAAACAGTATACAGTCTAATTAAAAGCCGAGTTCATAGCTAATTGTCTGTTACGCAAATAGTACGATCCAATTTCATATTTAGGCGCGTGTCGTACTCTGTTTGCTCTGGTATGGCGGTTATAATTTTACGATATTCGCAATAGAACAATTACCGTATTGCTTTGGCACTGTATCACATTGTGTTGAAATATTCAATGAATTGATTTAAACAGTACGGTAGAATCTTTTGTGGGTTACTTTGGCCATATTATTTGTAGAAAAGTTAACAATCCAGAAGAAATATTATTAAGGGAAAGCTAGAAGACTCCGAGGTGAAAGAGAAGAGGTCGTAAGAGATGGTCCGAACAGGTCTTTGGTAAGCTGGAATTACCTATTAGCGTCGCCCTTCACCACTCACGGCCTAAGGAGTCACGATCCTTAACAATGGAAGAACGATTAAAAAGAGAGAATCTTTTCATCAAGAGACATTTGCGAAAGCATGTTCTCACAGGTTACCGATGCTAAATAGCAGGGCTTACTTTACCATATGTACTTTAATCTACGGTATACAAAAAAGATGAAAAAATATAGGAAAAGAGATAAAAATTATAGGAGAATATTACCTCGTGAAAAGAAATTGTTTATTTTTTTTAACATGAAATAATTCCAAAGTCAAAAAAGCAAAAACCCTGCGATCCGTAAGAACAACTCACTATGTTTATTCTGTATCCTCAGAGTATTTTCGTAATATCGTAATACTTGCTCGGGGTATTCAAGTCGACGGTGTACGGCCGGTACAGTGGCGCGTATCCGTTGTTTGCCCACGTGAACTCTCCCACGCTGCGACTCCGTTGTTCAGCATTATGATAATTTTATTGAAATTATTATTAAAAGTTATATTATTGTTTTGAACTTCTTGCAAGTGGCGATACTTCTCTAGAATACTACATGAAGCGGATGATTTTTAGTTTAAAAATTATAGTATAAATATAATGTCTATATATAATTATACTTTTTAATTATTTAAATAATAATACCACACCTGTCACTAACTCTCATTGCCAATACGGAGTTGATCGGTTGAAAATGGCATTATGTAGGTACTAAGTTCCTCTTCATTGCTTTATTATTAAGGCGTGACAATAAATATTAGAAGAAAATTTTTAATGCATTCCCAAATTTTTCATAAACGAAAGCAGCGTATTTGAAACTTCAGAGAAAAAAATAATGCACGTTTTTCAGTGGTACAAAATAAGGTTAGAATTTAAACATTACATTTTTACCTATTTCGAAACCAAAGCGTACTTACGGAACAATTGCGAAATTTTGGTACTGCGTGCTCACAAACATTATAGTGATTATGCGCACGTACTAAATGAAAACAATTATTCATGTTACGTGGCTGCTATGTTGCGCGTTTTAAGCTGCATCGATGCTTATGCAATTTAGAATTATATTAGAATACTCTATAATTTCATTTCGCTTCGCTTTGAATTAATTCGAAACAATATGTTTCTCTGTTGATTGCTTTCATTTAAATGCATTTGTTGGGCCTTATAAACTGACCTTGTCTGAATATTTATACACTTATATACGTACCGAAATAATTCATGTGAGTTTTTCAGATGGTCCGACTAGCTTGATAGACACAAGTCGAAGTAGCCGCAGCGATCTCACTGCAATCGGCGACAGCTCCTTAAGTATGACTTCGTATCGGTCCGAACTAGTTAGATCATTGCAGAATTGCATATTATTGTGAATGTTGTCAGCGCACTAAAATTCTTTTGAAATTTCTAAACTCGAGTTCATAATACATTTTCGTTGATGTTTGCTATTCAGGCGAATGATAAATATTTTTTGGGTCTTTTTATAAATTAAACAAACATGCATTTTTAGGCAAACGTGGTAAGTTAATATCTTAGGGTGCACCTTACAAACATACGAGTACATAAGGAAATTGATTTGGTAGCCATCTCCTGGGATCGTACTTTTCTGGCATCTTCAAGTCCAATAATCTCTAATAACTGGTACCAAGCTATAAGCTAAACAACTTCATCGGGACCGCATAGTAACGGGAAGCAACTAGCGATTATACATTATAAGGCCAACCGCGACCCACGATATTTATAACGTGGCATACGATATGAGAACGTCAATGTTTGAAAGCTATAAACGCTTCCATTTCGGTTAATATAATCATTCTCAATAAGATTTTATTTTTTCGTCTGTCTTTTTATTTTTCTGATTCTGTCTGGTTTGGTTTTTATTACCATAATGAAATATACCTACGTGTTTGGAGGATTTAGGTTTATTTTTTACTTAGAGATTTAGTTTATTATTTAGTGTACGATATATAATATAGGTACAGAATTATATAAATATTGAAAGTTATCAATTTGTGAATAAAAATAAAAGGTTGGTTCAATTAATAAAAAGAAAATTTACATTGACTAAAGATTAATAAATACGTATAAAATGATAAGTAATAATATATTTTTTACCTTAGGAAAAAAAATACGAATTTTAATGGATTAGTACGATGTCGGATTTTGTATAAACTCCTAACAAAGTTGAAACCTTTCATTAAGTTTTAATTGAGCTTTGTGGAATCGGCTAAACGGACGATCCTTCGTCATAACATTTATCGAGCATTACTACGAAAGACGTACCTACATATAACTACACATTTGCTGTAAGTTGTTAATAGAAGCGAAAATTTAATTTTATATAACGCGCGCTGAAAACAAAATTAATTTATTATAACGTGTGCGGTATCGTATAAGACGCGGCAGTTTTAACCGAAATGTTCTTCATACGGTGGCGGCGAAGCGGCTGGTACATTAAATGTTGAACAGCGGCATTATACAAATTTACTTGCGGATTTCAGCTCCGCGTTGTTGGATATATGCGAAATAACGTAGAATATTTTTTGAATATTATGAGTAAAACTAACTTCTATCACTGGAGAGATCTTGTGGGGTTACAACAAGACAATTCGCAAAAATAATACCGGTCTAATTTCCATTTTTCTTTGACTTGCGATTAATTAATTTCTACCACATGCAAATTCCTATGATAATGCGCCGGTCTTTGCATTTCATCTCCATTAGGTACATAAACGGTAACAAAGAACTGTATACGGAAAGTAAAACATTTCAATGTTCTTACCCTCTGTCGTATTGATGACTCGTAACAGACTGTTCATCATTTATACTAAAGTCTTCCGTAGTCTAGAGCTGAGGGGTTCTGATGCTTTCATTTGCCACTGACAGCGAAGAGGCGTGCCGCGACTGTCACTTCGAATTCTAGTTTTAGCGATGGCTTTTATATTCATCGCTCCAACAATCCATTGATTGGACTTTTGGAAGAATGGTAATGTAGCTTTTTCTAATAACAATCTAAGTCGAAGCAAATAGCAAAGATAAGTACTGGGTATAAATTGCAATATATTTATAAAGCTTATACATTTATATTTGCACGCATAACAACTTGTCAATAATTGAAGTAACACGATGAAACAATCGGAGAGTATCGTCTTTTTCATTAAATCTGATCAGAAATAAACAAATGTCTTTATTTATAGTAAATAATGCCACTTAAATGTAGAGTATTGTTTTGAAAAATCGCATATTCTAACAACGGGCTGGACGGTGCAATAGTTATTTAGTTAAGGACTAACCAGCTACAGTCGTACTACGTAAAATGCTAATTAGTGTTGTGTCAGCCCATTTCCCGATGCACTCGAGACAAAAGCTGTCACTGTTATACACAGCTTCAAGTACATAACTGCTCCGTTCAGACAATTGTATTGACTCTTGTGAGATGTGTGGATTATGTCATCTAATTAATTAACTATAATTATGTCTTCTATGACACCTGTGAGCTTCATACAAGCAAACTGTGGGCTTAACCCTTCTCATTCTGAGAGGAAACTCGTGTCAATTATGATGGCGATGATGACGACTTGCCATAACTATATATGTGTTATTTCTACCATTGATACGATTATCTCTTTGCTGATGGATGAAAATATATTTTTTTAAATCGTGAAAGAAGTTTGTGGCTTCCTCACTGGTTTATGTAAGTGGCCCAAGTATTTTCATTATCATATTACCTATGTATAAAATAAGCTAATATTTTTTTTCCTAAATATACATACATACATATCTCGCGCAAGGTCCCTTGCGGGGTAGGCAGAGAGCACGGAGTGCCAAATATCTCTAAATATAATCTTCCAATACGTACGTACACGTATTATGCGTTTCAATTAATAAAAACCTTTAAGGAAATAGAACCTATGTCATCTATATTAACTATTTTTTTCAATTTAACAATCATTAGCAGACTTTATTTAAGCCTAACATTATTAACATATACGTAATAAATTGTACAAATGGTCAAATAAAACACGTAAATAGAAATAAAATACCATATCTTAAATATCAAACACATCCTGAGGTTTTACGGCGTCCCTGCGCCCCTCGTGAATCGAGTCAATAATTCGTGCACCTAAGAGTAGCGGCGTCGTGTGCTCCCAGTGTCGTAGATTGTTAAACGGTACGTGCCCGTAATCGTCTTTGCACAAACTGGACACGCACGTAAGATCCGACGCCGGCGACAGACTCGCAGATTGCGTCTAATATTTATAGCGAGCGCTCAACCCCCGCAATTTCGATTCGGAACTTCCCTTCCTTCCTTTTATTCCAATTTCGCAATGTAAAAAAAATATGACGCTATTATTGGACAAGTCAACTTATGACCCGACCCGCGGTCAAGCGGAAGGGGTGATTTTTATTTCGATTCGTGACGCGAAACTTTTCCAGTTGTACCGGCGAGCGGTGCAGGAATAAATTAAAGTAAGGGAGGCAACGATGTTGATATTCGAAATATGCTGGTCTGTTTTCGTTGAAAAATCAGAGAGGGCAACGCATAAATTAAATTCCGAGACGTTCTCTCGTTCGCATCAGGGTGGTTATTTTTTCGTATGCTACAACAAGAATTTAATATCCTATTGCCTTTTTCATCCATTTCCTTTATATAAAACAATGGACGAGAATTTTTAATAAAAGTGCCCAATCGACAAATGGTAACATCTGTATGTTTAAAAACAATATTTTTGCACATTTTAATTTTATGAAACCTTATATTATTTTTATTCCTTTCGTTTCTTTATTTGTTATTCAACAGGGTACGCTTTACGCTGGCCAATATCCGGCGCGAATACGTGAAAAAGGTTATTTTTGACGGTGCCGCGATAAATTCTAAATGTTTCCCATTACAATACATACTTATTTCCATTACAAAACGTACAATATATACGTAACATTCTCTTACTGACATGTATAAGTGTTATTATGTTCATAATACGTCTACTAATTCACATTGTTTCAAACAATAGTACAATACGTTACGCATAATATCGCTCCGTTATACCGTAATCATTTTAAGACTTAAATGCATGAAAGTTTAAATGGGAGTTGACCTGTTTGCAAGCATAGCCAGCTGGATTTTTGCATAGGCCCCATTTTAACTTACCATCGCTTACATATTTATGAGTCTTGTTTCAGGCGAGCACAGAGCGAAGCGGAGATCACAGAAAGAAAGTCAAACATTAATGAACGCTTAAATATTCCGGACGTGTGAATAAAGAAATGGATTTTTACATCATAATATCCTGGACCTTGGGATTGAGAGCATTGGAATGTAAATTAAACGAGCTTTATAAGGTATAAACTGGTTACGCAAACTTTGTGAATTAGTTACGTGAAGTGTTGCGCAGTATTTCGAGTCTACTTTTGCATTATTTACAAGTGCTGTTTCGCACGGACCGTCTGTAGTGTAGTACATTTGACTTGCGCTTATATTAAAAGCTTTGCCATCTAGGTTACTACGTAGTTGTAGTTTTAAGGTTTAATGATGTAATTTATTGTGCTCCTTTACCTAAGAAATTAAGTCTAAATCATTCATCATCAGCTAATTTCTATCCCCGATTGCCTCATATTTCAGTTCTGACACAAAAACCATTGCGATTGCAACTAAGAAGGCGACATAATTATATTATATAAAACGATAAAAATGCATAATGTATATACTATTTTAACAGGAACTACGCCACCTTAATTAAGTACTGAACATTTCATAAAGCTGTTCTCGAAACTTTATCATATTTTCAGTTTTTACAAAAACCTAGTGTAGACACAGAGTAAAACTAACCGCAACTGATTTAAATGGAATAAATCTACTTGATTCAGCTCAGTACGGAAATCCATTTATACTCAAGTTGCAGTTCAAAGGTGAAACCACTATCAGATGTGCACCGGACGCTCCTCTCTTTGAGTTATGGCCGACCAATTCCGGGGAATGTATTTCCGGTGTGTGGCCGCGGTTAGCCGCCGCTGGTCAGCTAATCGTTCAATGAATCATTACTAATCACTGACTTGGGCAGATATCGCGTATGTAGATGCTACTAAACAGCAGATACTATATACATATCTCTTAAAGTGGTAAGAAATAATTTTGTTTGTGAAAATTTAAATTTTTTATTTGTACACAGCTTTGCCTATATACAGAATTTATATCATCATAGAACATGCCAGGAACTTCTAGATCCGTCGATTTTGTGGTGAAACTTGTTTACAATATGAGGCTACCAACCTTACTTTTTTAAACTAATATTCTTTTTATTGTACTATATTCTTGAACATGTGATTCTTTTGAGATTGAGAGGCCCGGAGTATAATCCACCATACTCTTGCAATACGGACTGACAACCCGTGGTTCGCACGTTTTCAACTGTTTTTAAGGCATCCGACAAGACGTAAGCATAGCAACTAAAACCGATTCCTTAAAGTGCCCCCCGAAACAATTTTCCACCAGCGTCCATCCATCCTTGATATCGATTGTACTCCAAGGTGACTGTTGCACATTGTATTAGAATTATTTAATACACAAACGTATGATTCATACA
>DWTO01001488.1:0-16134 GCA_018244755.1 Jemadia pseudognetus
ATGTTAGAAAAACTTTAAAATACTTTGTCCTACCCCACAATCGAATTCTCAATGATGTTAAGTTTAAACAAGTTATTTTCATCCTTTTCAATGTTACGTTATACCTTAACTAATAAAGCAAAGTAAATGTAACATCATGCTTGCAAAGAGGTAGGCAGAAGAGTGTAATGGAAAGTAGCAAAAAACAATTACCTCTTTTCGTCCCAGTTTACAGTTGGGTCATCCATTTTATTAACAAGAGCTACTAAATGCTTGACACCAGCAGTTTTCGCCAACATAGCATGTTCTCGAGTTTGCCCCCCTCTGTCAAAGCCCGTTTCGAACTCTCCTTTCCTTGCTGATATTACCTGGAAAGTTAAGGTTTTGATTGGATATGCACCACCTTAAATCAGGTATATTTTATCGGGATGGTCCCTATATGTTTCTATAACCTATATGGGGTCCTTCTTTATTTAAAACGTGCATTAACTGAGTGTCACAGCATTAAAGCTTTATTCCAATTACATGATTCATAATATCTAATGTAAGTGCACACCTCAAACGTATTTTAAGACACATAAATCAATTGATATTACATTCATTTAAATATAAATACTTCAACTACATTCATTAAAGATTAAGCACCACAATAAACATTGTCAACATTTTTTTGTCAATATGATTCAATAATAGGAAGGGTGTTGAAGTAAAATGTAACATATATGTCAAAAAGTGAGGAACTCAATAATGTTACATTCATATCAATCAATGGTGTTGTCAGTGCACACAAGTTTCAAATTTATCTTTTAATATGCTCCGGGACACAAATGTAATTCAAGATCCCCTATTGATATGTAAACTAAGCAACAAGTGCATTTAGTTTCACTTATTTCATATAATATTGTATAAAAAGAAAGTTCATAACAATTTTTACCCACTTTATCAACTGACCTAAAAAGGCAAATATTTACACATGTTCTACTGTATAACAGAGGTTTCTAAAACTTATTTCTTGTAACGCCCACTTGGAAAATCAGTTATTTTGTAGCTCCCCCCATTTTTTTTCAACTAAAAAACCTTGACACTAAAAGACATGAATATTTTACAGTGTTTGATACATATTACTAAATATCTTAAGATATAAATATTGTTGTGAACACATGTACAATATAAACTACAACACTTCAAAGTTTCACTAAATTCCATCCAGCAGTTTTTGCGTCAAAGAGTAAAAGCGCTTTATATACCTACCCATGCGGGGCCGCATAGCGTTTAACTGACGCGCTTCCAGCCTAAGCTGAATCAGATTTAATATGATTTATCATATAGATCTGAGCTCATGACTAAAATGACTACAATGACTAAAACATGACCTTCATTGAGTATGTATATATATACCTTATAATGAATAGAAGAATTTGAATTGAATTTCTATTTTTCTTGGTGGTAGTCAGGCAGTCTAACTACTAATTATCATTTAACTTTAATCATATGCTTACCAAAACAGCCAAATCAGCTTGTGCAGCTCCACCAATCATATTAGGTACAAAACTTTTGTGTCCGGGTGCATCAAGTATTGTAAAATGCTTCTTTTCAGTCTCGAAATAGGCTCTTCCTACCTCAACAGTCTTTCCCTTGTCTCGTTCTGTATAAAAATGAAATCAATTATTAATTGTATAATGGACTAAATACATAAAAATAAACTTGGTGTACAAGTGCTAGTTCAACACTTGCTATGATTCTTACATCCTTCCTTGCATATTCGGCATCAGGCCTCTCCTGGTATGCACATCATTCATCAATTAAAAACTTTGTACTATTCAAGGGGTTTTACATGCCTTCTTGGTTTGTGTCCAATGCCCATGACAAGTACCAGGATTCTCTGGACTTCTCTCTTGCTTCTCTTTCATATTTTTCCAGTGTTCTTTTGTCAACCATTCCAGTCAATGACATAATTTGACCACCAATTGTAGATTTTCCAGCATCTGAAAAAAAAATTATATGGGTTTATTAAATGTTGAATAATAATGATAAATGAGTTACATTAAAAATAAAAAATATGACCACAATTCTATGGATGTAATAAACAGTATTTTCAAATATGAATAAATCTGGCACTAAATAGTATTTGCTTATTTTTATTTATGCTTGTAGTGTCAGACACCAAGATCCACTTAGGGTCACAGAGCCAGTGCAAGTACAAGTTATTTAATTTTTTTGAGTGATTATCTGTCATTCTCATTCTGTAAAACTAAGTGACATTTTATAGATAAAATAATGTAATATCACACTTGTAATCCAAAAAGAGATTGACAGATGAGTGTGGTACACTCTGACATTTCTAGTTACAGTAATGTTCCACTTTCGAATAGGTGGTAAGTCTATTTCCATACACAAGCAGATATCTAGACTCTGAGTCATTACTATAAAATCTAAGTTAGAAATATCAAATAGTGGGCAACCTGGTATTTGAAACTCTTGATCGGCAGTCATGCTTACAATCAACACAACTAAAGAGGCAGACACTAACAACACTAAAATAAAAAGATTTTGTATGGCACTATTTTTTTCATAATCGAAAAGGGCACCTTAATATTCTTAACATTCTATCGGGGGCCTAATGACTATAATGTCATTAGCAGCGAATGCGGAGCTAATGCAAGGGTATTAGCGCATTACAGGCATAGATGTGTAGTGACGTGTGAAAGATGTACTCACCTACATGACCAATGAACACAACATTCACATGCTCTTTTTTGCTTCGGGTGTCCTCAACTCGCGGGGGTTTTTTCTTAGGAATTTTCTTTGCCATTTCTGTTTCTGGTACATCTACATCTTCCTGAAAACACATGATACAACAAAATTCAGGTAAAAATGTATGTTAAAATAAGAAATGTCATTGCAATCCCAACAAAATTATTTATTTCAATGTTAAGGTACACCATCAGTGACATATTTCTAAAACGGAATAACACCATACAATGATGATGTCACCAGTACAACTATTGTTGCTATGTATTCAAAATAAAAAGTAACATTTTTCATAACATCCAACCTGTAATCCCACTAGTGGTAAGCAGTAGAACACTAGCATGTTTCACCAATTCTGTTTTCTGTTCTACCACAGCATAGGAGGTGAGTCTATAGCCATACACCAGGCACAAATCAATACTCTGAGTTATTACTAAAAAACTTAAATAAGAAAAATCCAATAGTACTTAGGTACTTAGCCTGGGGTTAGAAACCAAGACCTTACTATTGGCACTGACAGTTAGAACAATTTTATCAATGAGGCAGTGAAAGTCATAAATACAAATACAAAATGTATATTATGTAATATCACACCTGTAATCCCTGAAGGGGTAAGCAGAGGAATGTAGTACACTCTGATGTCTCACTAGTTATGTTTATCTTCATGAAATAGGTGGTGATCCTATTTCCATACACTGTACACGAGGCAGGCGGTTTAAGTATGTATTAAACAATACAAACCTTAATATCGTTAATTTAAATATAATATGTGAATGTTTAAAAGTTTAATAACTACTGTTAAGTTAATTCTTGTATGAATTTTTGGCAGCACAGCTTAGATTTTTGTTCACAACTTTACATACAAGTTTAATGACCAAATCTAAAACATGTTCCCACTGAGTTTTATAGTATAATACACTGTTATTTTAAACTTCACATTATCTCATCAATCAATCATGTGAGAGGGAGATCTTACATGTACAATGTAACCAATGTTACTAACCAGAAATTCTAGGTCATTATGTGTATGTATTGTATGTGATATTCCTACTATAAATTTGCTTAAAATAAAAATGTTCCAAGTTCTCAATTTAAACATCTTTATACCTGTCCTTGAGATCAGTCAATGTTTGTGGAATATTTTGTCTCTACCCAAAAATATACATGACAGTGACTAATCATATGTAACCATAGTTATACACATGCTGTGTTTTAATATAATACTACACAATACAATTAATACAATACTACACAAAGCTAAGAAAATATTTAACATGGAGGTAACATACACTGTTAATAACTAATATTATTGATGGGATAATGGAAAATGGGACAAAAAATTAGTACTCTGAATAAGTATAGAAGCTATAGGGGGGTTACTACAGAGAAAACCTTTATTGAACATCTGGAAATTTCCAGCAATGAAAATGTTAAAAATTAAAAAAAAATGCAAAACTTATTTTAATATCAAAGAAAATGAGAAACTGTAACTTCCACTTATTGCTTGACAATCTGCATTCAAAAGATTAAAAGAGGTAATGAGTATTAAAACTTTTTGAACCAGAATGCTAATGAAAAGACATGCAAATTACAGTTAGTGGCACCTGTGGTTCTGATTCCTCTTCCTCAGCTTCGTTTCCATCTTCAGGAGTGAGTAGAGCATCATCAGCTTCAGCCTCCCAACTGTCAGCAGTTGGGGATATGTCTGAAGGCACAGGTAGGGTAGATGTAGAAGTAGAAGGTGCTTCAGCAGGTGGTACAGGTGGAGGCTCTTCCACCCGTGGAGAAGCTGAAGCGGCTCCTCCATCCCCACTATCATTGCCATCACCACAACCTACAACAAAATACACTACACTTATAATATAACTTTAATGGTTGCATGAAGCAAATACAGTTTCAAACAAGCACATAAAAATTCTTCAAAATTAAATTTGCCTTCTTGCCTTTAGTAAAAATGAGTTCATTTGTGCAGTATATAACAATATATAAATCAATAACTTTTCCTAATCTAATTATTTGTCTTTGTTCATAACAGCTGTTGAAAATCATCACAAGTTTTATTGAATGATAAAAATTGGCATTAAATTGTCAATTTGAAAGTGTTTGGAGTATCTTGAGTATTGCGATTATAATGATTTCGATTAGCACTGCATAGAGAACTTAGTTGACGTATTAAACTAAGTTAGTGAAAGTTGCACAGTAAATGGTCAAAAGAAACGGAAATTTGAAATAAAAGCACTAAACACTTAAAAACACACCTTTGTCCTGTTTCATATTAGAAATACTAACATTCGATACTTTATTTATAGAGAAAGTTTACTGTGCATAAGTATAGTCACGCCGCGTGTCCCGACATAACCCGTTAGAACTGGATTGAAAGAAAAAAATAAGTCATCGTACGTAAGTTCCGCACGTACAACTTTTTAGGTTACTTTTGATATATCACTGTGAATCCAAAACCAATACTAGACCGGCGAGAGATAGGATATCCATGAGAAGATAAGTTATGACAGAACCACTGACTTACCGTTCAAGACGGGACTTCCAGCTGAATTTGTAGGTTCACTTTCGTTTTCAGATTTTAGGGGAGTTGGGGAGGATTCGCTATTATCATTAGAATCAGATTTAGTACAAAAAGGCACGAACTCCACGGCATTTACATTCAACGTGGAAAATTTTGTAGACACATCATTAGAATCTTTTGCACCTTGTTCATCAATGACATCGGCTTGATTTTCCCAAGAGTCTGGAGCACCGTTATTGGACATTTTAAAAACGAGACAGTGTAAAATTACTAAATAAGTCTTCCTTTTCCAGGTATTTTTATAATTATTCGCGTTCTTTTCTCGATAGATCCGCGTGTGTCTTTATCTCACACCGGAAGTTCATGGCAATTTGCCAAATATGTAGAGGAACCATATATCTATAATAAATTTAAAATTGTAACATTGAAGTACACCTATTTATCTATAAGATAATGAAACCAATTTTAAATAATATATTTGTTTCTTACTTTTATTGGTATATCAAATTTTGTGTATATATAATTTGAATTGTATTGAATTTGACTACCTGTTTCCGATAATATATTGCCATGTACACACGAGCTACATTAACTTAATAAATAATATTATACAATCTTGTGAGATCTAATATCAATTATAGTAAAATTACAAAGAGTAATAAATTTAATATAAAATAGTTAAAAGTATTTTACAACTATAACTTTAAAACTATAATATTGAAACAAATATTTATACCGAAATTGATACCACTGTAGATAAGTTAATTAGGCGCATCCGTCTCTGGGTCAGGCCGTCAAAATTAACAATTATAACATAAAAGTAACAAAAATTGTAACATAAATATTTGAAATTATTTGTAAAGTATATTTCATACACTATCAAAATTTTCGGTTAATAATAAAAAATATTTTTTTTGAAAGCTATTCAATTTTATGCTATAGGTGTAAAAAGTAATGCTTTAATAACATATACATAGAATATCTGAAATTTGATTACACTGATAGCACTGACAGTCTGGTGGTTTGAAATTCGGCCTCTCACTCCGGGAGAGGGTTTAAATTCTGGAGCGCTCCTCTGTACAAAATATGCGTTTTAAGATTATATCGGTGATATATAATAATAATATGTAGAAAGAAGAAAATTCCGATCATTCAGTCGTTAACTCTAAGAAAGAACGTCTCATTTTAAGCCAAAAACTAGGGTACTGATGAAAAAAGCATTAATTAAAAAAAAATTGACTACGTTAGTAACACTTTGTGTTACTAACGTAGTCAATTAAGCTATAATAATAAGCTTAATAATAACATCACGAAATTGCATTAATAAAAATAGCAATAAGACAATATTTATGATAATATTTCGATGCACCTTTGGAGTTGACAAAAAATACGAATTTTGTCGGCCTTACCTCTTTACTTTAACCTTCTATTATAAAACCTGTACTTTTATACTGCATTACACTTTTGGAGAAAGCGGGTATTTTGAATGAATAATACAGAAGTAGCAAACTGCTCGTATTTGATTCCTGTACATTAAAAATACCATCCAGTGGTTATACTAGTTTTTGTAAATTAGTGAATTTAGTAACTGGCGTTTAACCCGGTGCTGTAATTCGCAGTGTAGTGCGGTCCGCCTAGGCACATGTAAATTTCCTAGCCGCCTATGACCAGCGGTATAATCGGTGCGAAAGGATATTTTTTGCGATTTCTAACTCGCATGCCCAGTGTGAGGATTACGGGGATAACTCTTTAGGAGAGGCCCATATTAAGCGGTGAACTGCGATAGGCTGATAATGATGAAGTATTTTAGTAAAATACCAAAAAAATGCTGTGGCCCGCGGTTTCGCAATTAATTTTCGCAGGTATTTTTCGAGTCGCACCGCACCGTAGATGTAGGTCGAGCAGTTTTAAACTATTTTATTTTGTTTTATGTTTTTTTTCTAATTTATGAGTCAAAATAACATGCCTTGAAAGACAAAATTCATCTTCATAAAATTGTATTTATAATGAAATAACTTCGGTTCGTAAAGATTAATATGCCATGCCTTAAAATCATGTTTGTACATAACTTTTTTATTTTTACTAAATTTATGACCAATTGTGGCTTATTTATAAAAAAGTAAAATAACGCGTGTAATTTTCGTTATATAAGTAGTTACACATTATAATATGTATTTAATTCTTTATATTTATAATATATAATTATAATATGTATTTAATTCTTTATATTTAATGCATTCTTTATTTTTAAAATGTTAATCGATGCAGGTGTTATGGGACACAAAGACTCCTCTATTTTGACGAAATAGTCTAGATATTTGCTCATATAGAAGTCAAAAGTTGTTGAAAACGTCTTGCTGTGCGTTTGCGAAAAGTGATGAAGTGATTAAAAATTAATATCCACATCAATTTCATAAGGATAAAAATAATAAGAATTCGGCGCTCACTGTCGACCCCACAAAGGATCCGATATGATGATAATAATAAAAATATTTTTTCAATAAATATGCTTTGTTTTTGTTTTCAATTCGTGTAGTTGTATTAATATATACATTTTGGTTTATCTGTAATAATTTGGTCATAGCGTGTCTCTGAACCTGATCTACTGGGCTTCGTTCGTTTGAGAAAATTTTAATGGCGGACTGTCATTTTAGATTTATCGCGATCGGTCCGTGGCCGTAGACTTAACGTTTAATAATTATAGCTTTGCTATAGTTATGCTATAGTTTACATTTAGTTTATATATATAATTAGGTTTTAATGAAAACAATCTCCTATTAGTGTAGCAAGCGGGAATTAGATATATTAGCTTTTATAGTATAGCGTTGAAATCTTTTACTGTTCTGCATGTAAATCTAACACGTGAACTGATATTGTCATGTTACATAAAATATTACTGGTTCTACATTCACGGAAATGTCTGTACACTATAAATTCAAGAGTGCCTTGGATTATGATACTGTTACTTTCGATGGGCTACACATCTCTGTAGGAGAGTTGAAAGCTGCGATATCTCAACAGAAACGTATTGGAAAAACTTCTGATTTCGATCTACAGATCACCAACGCCCAAACTAAAGAAGGTTTGTTGTCTATATTTGTTATCCAGGTTATATACCTGCATATGCAGTTCTTGTATCTGCCTGAATAGTTTTCGTGGCCTAAAAGCCGTGCGTTATCGCAATTTATGATAGAATCCGATTTGTTTAGATACAAACCTATCTTCATTTTTCTTTATATAATTATTTATTCTTATTTATATATTTCATTGTGTGTATATTGCTCAAATAGCCTTTATGTTTAGGAAAGAAAAAAGAGTGTCTTTTTTTCATTGAAACGTATATGCTTTTTTACAGTATGAATGTATTGTGAGAATACATTTAGTATATTTGTTATCCTTCAACCAAATATTTTGAAACAAAATGTTCTGGCTCAAAATTGTTTGGCTTGTATACATATTATAATAGAATATGCTAAACAGTTTAGTTTAAAAGTCAACAGCCAATAGTATGGAACAATGATAATTAATTATTAGCATTTGCTTGTGTATTAAATTGTGTAGAACTTGACATTACAATACATTTCAATAAATCAAATGCTTTTGTTAACTGAAGGCATAAATCAAAAATATCAGTAGTATAACTTCCAAACTGACGAAATGTCATGCAAGTGATCAACCCTGATTTAATCTCCGCAGGGTAACGATGTCCTAAAACCAATTCATCAAATTTGTTAACTGAGTGTTAGTCTAAAATTTGACATATATAAAACAAATCAGCTTCAGACAAACTGGCTAATAGATACATATTCTTTGTAGTATTAGATTTACAAAGTAACGAAACTGGGGTAATGCCTAAATAGGAGTAGTTGTATATTTAAACATGTTTACAAAATTGCATTCAATTTATGGACATAAAAATCACCAGGGCAAATGAATTGCAAAATAAACAACAGTATTTCAATGCACACTGCATAAAAGATGACAATATGTATAGAATGCAGACTTCTCTACACTGCTTGTATATGGACATTAATACCAACATTTATATCATTGTCTCAACCTTTTTGTATACTTCTGAAACCCTAGCAGTCATTTCAAACTTCTCATTTAAATGGTTCAGCATTTATTTTGCTGTACTATAGCCAAAAACATTGTGATAACCTTATATGAATAAGTGTATAAATGTCATTGGTAATATTGAACTAGTTGCATTATTGCCATATGGGTCTAAAATAGAGGTAGATCATGAATTGTATAGTGGTGACATGTAGTTGACTGGAAATCCAATGTACTATCATAATATATAATATTAGTTTATGTACTTTATGATAAGATGTTATCTATCTACCTGGCAGCCACAGTTTAGGGTATGGGGTCATTACAGCATCTCAGGTTTTAGTTTGTAGATAATCTTATTCTATATTAAAAATTAATCTGCTGAAATAATGATAATAAAATATATTTTTACATATTTGACTATGTAGGTTACAGATAGGCATATGATTACCTTTCCTGTCTTTATGGCTTCAGAATATCAATCGTTATTAAAGCTGTACCATTGGTATGTTGCTAAATGACATGCATATATCAGATTTGGATGTGGCTTATATGACTGTTTTTAAATATACTTATATTATGAAATAATCTTACCTTAATATTGCACATTTCCAAAGATTAAGTTCCACTATATAAACATGTTATGAAAATGATGTATAATTGAATACCATGTTTGCAGTGTATGTTGATGATAACACATTAATTCCCAAGAACACATCACTCCTTGTGGCTAGAATCCCATTATCTCAACAACCAAAAAAGCAGTGGGAAGGTTCTGGAAGTGGTCAAGGATCATTGCATAAAGATGTGGGCATTAACAAGGGATTGGCTGACTTATCCCGAATGGAAGGTAGTGAACAAGATAAAATAAATGCTATGATATCACAATCCACTGTTGACTACGATCCCAGCAAGTAAGATTTAAAATACTTAGTAAAATTAGTACCATTTGGTAATCAATATAAATTTCTGAAATCAAAGTTAGACAATGTAAAACATGTTTTAACATAAGATGTGGCCTGTTTTATTTGAAGAATAAGGCTTTTTTACTCTATCTTTTCATTTCATCATCAAGGTATTGTCACTACTGTAACAAAAATCGTAAAGATGTAAATCGTAAAGATATAAATGATCAAATAATAAATGAAATATAAATGTATATAATACATTTCATATTATTCCTTTATATTCTCTTATATGATACTTATATTTTTTGCAGTTATCAAAAAATTAGGGGACAGAATCAACGAGGAATTGTACCTTCTAATTACGTTTGCTACAAGTGTCAAAAAAGGGGTCATTGGATTAAAGATTGCCCAGCAGCTATCTCTGTAAGGAAAATCATTTTATTCATTTTGTACTGGAATTATGTACTTAAAATGAATGCAATGTTTATTTCCATTTTGTTCCTATATTAAAATGTTAAAGAGTAAAAGTTCATAAATAAATAATGAATTATGTAGGCATTTAGGCATAAAAAATAATGGTGGAATATTTCTTAAAATGTCTCGTAAGTTGTACCAGTTGGATTTTAATTTTTTATGGTTATTTTAGGGTGAACCCATTGACGTTAAAAGGAGCACAGGCATTCCTCGGAGTTTTATGGTACCTGTTGATGGACCAAAAGCACCTGGAGCCATGATGACCCCAAGTGGAACGTATGCAGTTCCTGCAGTGGACCAGTCAGTATTAAACATTTAAAATATCTTGTTTCATTAATATAATTTATTGATATAATTAAGGTATTTGTTAAAATGTAACATCATACCTATTACTCTTGAAGAGGTAGGCTGACTATATTACACCAGGTAAATTTACATCCCTCTATGGAATAGGCAGTGACCAAATTATCATATACCAGCCGTAAATTCTGACTGGAAGCCAGTGCTAAAAATATTCTACTAGAAAATAGTATGTATAGTTAGAAAAATCCAGTAGTATTCAATCCACTATTTAAACTTGGAACTTTTCGATCAGCAGTCTTACTTGAAACCAAGTAGATAGAATCATAGATCAAGTAAACATTAATTTCAGTATAAACATGTTTAGGTTGATAAGGGCCCCCAAAACTGACAATTATATAAATATAGCATATAGTAATTGAAATATTTTTACTTTCTTCAATTGTTGGGTAATTGTTTTATACAATTAGGTTATTGCTATTCACAACTCTTGGCTTAAGAAAACCATTGCATAATTGGATATTTGATTAGTATTGTTTTATTGTCCTTCCCATTATTAATAAATGTGAGGAAAAATGAATAAATTATTCTGTGGCTGTGATGTAAATTGATACATCTATTGATGCTGCTTTTAGGATGTAATGTTAATTGTTAAATATGTTTCCAGTGAAGCATATTTAGCCTCGGAAAATGCTGGTGGTGCTGATACACCCACCAATGCACCAGCAGCGCCTGAACCCACTATCCCAGATGAACTGATCTGTAGTCTGTGTCGGGATCTACTGACTGATGCAGTGATGATACCATGCTGCGGAAACTCCTTTTGCGATGAATGTATGTATTATATTTTCAACTTGTCTTTGTTATAAAATAGCATTTCTTTGGTTGTCAATTGTGAATTTTTTCATTTTTAGGCATTAGAGGTGCTTTACTTGAGTCGGAGGATCATGAGTGTCCAGATTGTCGTGAGAAGGAAATTGCGCCCACAACATTAATACCAAACAGGTAAAACCACATATATGAGATGTTTAACAGTAATCAATAGGTTCTCCTGATATACATATTTTGATTAGAACAATATTTTTGGATCTGTAGTTTGTATGTTAGTAAGCCATTTCAAAATATGTTGCATTTTTACATATAGAAAGTGTGCTATATTTACATAAAATGGCAAGTATAATTGTTGTCAGTGCTGTATGTATGTTACCATTGCCATCTACAATATCTAGGGAGACTTTCTGCAGATGTTTCTTTAATTGAAGGTGGTGATAAATTGTACGATTCTAGAAACCACAGAATCTATTACAAGGTAATTAATTCCTTTCCAAATGAATTGAATCCCTCTTTAAGAGGAATTAATTGGGAATGGGAGAAAAGATAAATGTCACATGTTTGACCATTTCTTTAGGATCTTTGCATCAAACACTGGAAATTATCTTGGATTGTTTCTGGGATATGCTTTATAAAGACACCATTAATACAAGCAACTAAGCCACTGATATTTTTTAGAGGCCATTGTTTAAAAATTGTTTGATTTTTCATTATAACTACTATTTTTGCTCAATATGGTTCTTTAACCCTTGTGGTTTCTTATAGCCAACATAGCCTCAGGGCTATATTTTAAACTTTCAATTACTATATGTTAAAATATAGATTATATCATATGGCATAGATTATACACAAGAGATGTCTGTGTTTAATAGTAGTAAACGTAACATCACGCCTGTAATCCCCGAAGAGGTAGGCAGAGGAGTGTAGAACACTTCCCACATTTCACAAGTTATGTTTACGTCCCACTATGGAATAGATGGTGAGCCTATGTTTAATAGTAGTAAAGTCATGAAAGCTACTTAATGGATGAATCAATAGATATCCTAAATTCTTGATACTCACTTAAATTTGCCAAGTTATCTGAAATTGGGGACTGGTATGTAATTGGAACGCTTGTAAGAAATAAATAATTGAATTTTTTTTCTACTAGATTTTTAAGAAATTCCGTGTCAGCCTTTCGTAATCAGACGGGATACAGCCGGCGGCAGCCGCATCGTCCATGTGCTGCGCCTCCGGTACAAGTGCATCCTCCAGTTGTTGGTTAGTATTCTTCTTCTCTTGCGTTACACTCTTGACAGAGTGGTCGTGGTCGTATTTCCAAGGTCAGGGGCTTGCTTTACAGTTCTCTGCCTATGGTTAGTATACTATAACAAAAATTATCAAAACTCCAAAATCTAACGCAGCAATTCTTTGTATTTAAAGAAAAACTAAACCAAAAACATGGACCCAGGACTTCCAGATCGGCAGTCGCACTTAAACAACCAACACGACCAACGAGACAGTAAATTGTAATGCATAATAATGGTTTTATTATGTTCGTTTTAGTTAATAAATTGTAATTTTTACTTATACAGATCAACCTTTGGCTGTACTACCTGTTATGCAGCCTTCGAATGGACCAATGCAGCAGGGCGTTGCTAACGGTCAGTATAGACGTTGATCAAATGATATTAACCCAATTGAAACTCACTCCTGTTTGAAGCGGTGAGGCTCTCGGTGCATGTCGAAGATAAGTTATCATAAAAGGATTAAGAAGACTAGCTTAAGGTTCAACAACCGAAGCTTCGAAGGAGGTGGAGGTGTCGCACTAATGCGGCGCGGGCGTCGACGGTGGTAGCGAGAAAGTAACACAGGGATGTGGGTATGGATGTAGATGTGGCGGAAGCGGTGGAGGGGGCGGCGGCGCGCGGGGCGGATGAGTCGGACGGGTCCGTAGACGACAACGTGACCGTGACGGTGCCGCCTGCGCACGCGCACCGCGGTGCGCACGCGGCCCGCGCGCGCCGCGACCGCCGCGACCCGCGCGACCGCCGCGACCCGCGCGACCGCCGCGACCACCGCGACCACCGCGACCACCGTGACCATCGCGACCAGCGTGACCCTCGCGACCACCGCGAACGCGACCGTCGATACACGAACATGCACCGAACGCCGCACTACGGTACTCACTACGTAATGCCTATGCATGCGCATGCTTTGCTAACATTTTTCGGTGGTATTATTTGTTGGAAAAGTTGCGTTCTCGTTTGTTTCCGTGTTGTCGTTGATAGTTGCTAGATATTTTCTCGGCTAGATCGTGCCCTTGCTGCTGCTGTAGATAAGGTTTGTTTTTTTTTTGTGTCCACCAATTAATTGTAATTATTTATAGTCTGTGTCATCTCTTATAATTTAAGGTGCACATTCCGTAATCGCTGTAATTCGCTAATTTCTATACAAATTCTATATCGCCGGTCATGCACTTGAATCTCCAAAACTGAGATTAAAATGCTTATTGCGATAGTGTAATAATATTTTTACACTACCTGAATATGTCATTAAATTTTACTTTCATAGAACTGTGCAATGTTTTTCTATATTTGATATGTCGTCGATATCGTCCATCGAGACGTAGAAAACCAATGACTTTAAAGCTCAATTGTGTCAAATGGACTAGACAAGACTTCATTACGCATAGCCTGATTCATTTATTTGTTACTCAGTAAAAGAGATTTAGCATTCCATAGCCGAGTGAATGAGGGAGCCGGGATGCTGGGAGGTTGTATTGAGTCTTTGTCATCCGTTATGTGTCGCAATTGATTTTATTGTCTTTAGTTCAGCTTTTTCAGCTACTATTTAGTGGACGGTGTCACCCACATAACGCATTAAAAGATTTATCAACACCTTTTTTTACATTACAAATATAACAAAACATATGAAGTAAATGTTTTACACAAAAACGATTTCTAACTATGTATGAGAGTAAATGTAGTTGGGAAATTTAACCTGAGAGCAAAACGATTACTTTATCATCGATTTTAATACAAATACTCGTTACTGTAATTCCTATAAAGATATATCTTTGAAAATTCCACACACAGTAATTTGATTCCAACGGAGTCTTAAAGAGAGATGAGATAAACCACATTTTTACACCCAGAAATTGAACGAAAACTAGTGCTCATTATATGTACAATAACATAACGTATCTACAATTTGGCATATGAAAAGTTTGTAACTAAGTGTGACCGAGTCGCACTCCCCATTGTAGCAACTGAGACGAATAGATCCAGACGTAGCCGCAAAATTTTGAATAATGAATAATTTTTGATAGACTGCTCGCACAAACCAGTACACAAACTTGCAATCATTTTATGTCTGTTTTTAATATCGCTTACCGAATCGATGCAATGTTTCTCTAAAATTATTAATATTTTCAGTAGATTTTTATTCAGCTAAAGCCTTTTTTCGATATATTTTTGTTTGATATTTGAATGTAATTGTTTAAAAATTATGCTTTGTTTTTTCAGTGCCACAACCTGGTATTAAACCACCGGAGATGGAAATGCCATCGAACATTGTAATGAATGTAAGTTTCTTCTATTTCATTCTTATACAAATATATAGTGATTCTTAGAATGTTGTAATCCGAAATGGTTGTTATAAATGATTTGTAGAGGATATTTATTTGTTTTTTCAGATGCCAAGAATAGACGAGCAAAGAGCTAGTACACCGACAATTGATGAACGCAGAGACCCTATGTCACATGTAAGTAAATTAGTAGTATTAAGGAATGTTCATACAGAACTGTCAACAACTGTATTGCACTGATTATTGTTGCAGCAAAACAGCACCTTTTTGCCTGAGCCTATATATTTTATTGGGATAATACTATGCTAATTGTCACCCGAAAGTGTAGCTGCACAACATCAACCATGTTAATTTATGCCATCTATTACTGAATAGCAACAATTATCAATGCATAAACACGTCAATTTATGATTCTTTAGTAATCACTATTAAAGAACTTATCAGTTCACAATAGGGTATTTGACTAACATTGTAAAATTGCTTTTGTATTAATATTTCTTGAATACTGATTTGACTGCCTCGTTGGTCGTGTTGGTTGCAAGTGCGACTGACGATCGGGAGGTCCCGGATTCAATTCCCGGGTGGAACATTACAAAAATTTTGTAATTTAAATTTTCTAGTAGTGGTTCGGAGTCTGGATATGTGCCTGATGCATGGCGATAGGCACACCACCTATTCCATAATGGGACGTAAAAGTAACTGGTGAAACGTGGGAGTGTTCTGCATTCCTCTGCCTACCTCTT
>DWTO01001489.1:0-16130 GCA_018244755.1 Jemadia pseudognetus
ATTTTATGCATAATACTTAATACATAAAGATGTATACACCATCAACCTTTCAGAAGTCCTATGTATCCATAGTCTTTATGGATAATTTGAATCCCCTAATAGTCAACTGACTAGACCATTATTATATTCTTCTTCTTCAAGATATCAACCTATGCTCCATGATCACACATGGCTATCATGAGCTGCTCCATGGAATTTGGTACAAATTCGTTGATTTTCAAGTCACTGGTGCATATCTGAAATGATGCAAAAAAATTTATAGACTTGCATAACTTGAATTAATACTTTACTACTGTTATTGTTTGATTGGTATGAATAACTGGCGTGTTGGTTGCAAGGGTGACTACCTATTGGGAGGTTCTGGGTTAGATATCCGGTTCGGGCACTACTAGATATTACTAATTTAGATTTTCTAGTAGTGGCTTGGAGTCTGAATATGTGTGTGATGTATTGCAACAGGCTCACCACCTATTCCATAGTGAGCTAACGTAATTGGTGGTACGTGGGAATATGCTACATTTCTCCAGTTACGATAAGTTACATTACCAATTAATTACCTAGCTAATAACTATAGTTTAATAATTAAATAAATATAAGTTATTTCCTTGATTGCAATGGTAAACTTGTAAGAGAATTTGACTTGAATTTATTCAATAAACAACAAAAATACACTCACCTTAATGGTCGTGATACTGGTGCTTACGTGAAATGCATTTAAACGAGGTTTAAAAATTAATTCCTTGGTGACCCTGTAACTACGTACAAATGATAAGGGATCTGTAAAATCCCTGAGAAACCGCCTATTAATATTAAATCATTGTTGTCACTATCGTCTCATAAATGGTCATCGCATAATAATATCCATAATTAAGTATTAAGTAGTAAAATATTTGTATTAAGGTTATGTTTTAAACAGTAAATGACATGTCATTGACATTCAATGAAACTCGTTTAAAAATTAATTTTAAAATTAAATAAAAAAGTAAGGTTTTTTGTTCAATTATCTTTGAATTTATGAATAAAATATTTTGAAATAAGATTTACGAATACTCTATTTCACATAAATAGGCTTAGAATGAAACTAGGGAAGAAATAATCAATAAAAAGAATGATCGGTAATTGGCGGTGTATAATTTCCGAACATATGTGGAATCAAAAACTGTGCATAGACAACCTAACGTGGGGCATACAGAATACCGTTTTACGTCACCAAGTTCATAACGTACGTTTAAGTTGTGACGTCACCCGTTATTAGCACGGAAACGTTTGGTCATACGGAATAAGGCCCCTGTACAAATCTATATTTCGAGCCACTCTTAGAAATTTCAATTTAGAAAGTTCTTGACTCAGGGATCGAACCCAGGACTTTTTGGTCATTAGTCAGGATTGTAACCACTAGACCAATGTCGCACAAACTACTAAATATTCATCTACCTACACATATAAATAAAAGAATGCTTTGCTAGTTACTACAATATTTAGAACGGTTTTATGTAATCAAAAATAGTAGAGGTTGCATGCAATTATTTAATATTACACTACACAAAAACACGACAAAATAACATTTTTGTATACAAGTTAAGTTAATTTTTTATATTTAACTTTTCGCTTCAAACATTTCGCATCTAGATCATTCAAGGGACTCGCGTCCGTGGAACCTTTTCTCTTGAATAAACCTTCGTTTTCATTTGACTGAACTTGCTTCAGAGGTAACAATCCGACAGCATAAGGTATATCGTCGGTAGAAGACGTTATTGGAATTAAATCATTCGTTGAATTAACTTCGTTTTCTTTGTCATCGTCCCATCGCTCTGGCTTGTAGTCGATCGATTCTAAATCTGGCACGGTGCCTGGAAAATTCGATGTAGACATTGGATCGGAGTAGCTATGTGTGTAACCTTGTGACATGCTATGTTCATCAGTTTCACTTCTACGAACATCTTTATTGATTACAGTATCCCATCGCATTTCTTCGGAAATCATTGTAGACGCGAAGTCTTCATTGGACTTTGTTACATCTGTCTTTTTACTAATTTCGCTGTTGTCAACTTGGTATACAGAGTTTAAGGAATCATTCTCGTATTCAATTGGAGCGAGTTCTCTTTTATCCCCTTTATCTAGAATATCTGATTCGTCGTTAACCATGTTTATTTTCTTTTCTATATTTAACAAATCTTTTATAATTTCGTCTTGTTCCTGGACCTGTTTATTTATTTCATTGTCACGTTCAAAAGCGCTTTTTTCGGCAATAGGTTTCGACGTGGACATCAAGCAATCGAACGAATCCTGTAATCGAAAGTCTTCCGTGGTCAATGAACTATACTGCTGTGTGATATTATCATTTAATTGACATTCTTTAGAATCCAATAGGGATATGTTAAAACCAGTGTCGAGAGAAGAACTCGTGGGGCAAAGTTGTTCGATAACTCTCGAGTCGTTTAGTTGATGATCTTCATAATACTTTTTAACATCCTCACTCATAGATTTTGTAAAAAATTGCATGTCATTCTCAATACAAGAGAAATCGTTATTATTACCATTATCGATTGAGTTATGAGTGTCCTGTAGACCGTGGTCTAAAACTACATAATTTTGTTGATCAGAAAATGACTCCAAGTTATCGGGTAAAATGGCATTTAAACTGTTGATAGCATCTTCGTGAGTGTTACACGGCATATCTTTACTGAAAGTGCTGTCACAAGAGAAACTTTTACCGCTTATTAACATTTCACCCCTTTCAATAGACTTAGAGAGTTCGTCTATACTTTTGATTTCACTTGGATCTGCAACCTTTTCTATAATGTTGGGTTGTTCGATCACTTCGTATTGTATTTCACTGCTTTGTACCATATCGAGGAGTACTTGTTCGTTCACATTGATATAAGAGCCATCTCCGGATTCGAACAATATCGGCAAATCTGTTGGTAGGCCGGCATTTTTCAAAGCATTCACGTATTGAGACATGGCAGTACCAATACCGCTGTTAGAACTTTCGCTAGCAGAACTGGTTGTGGGATGAGTGTAATTGGAAGTTATTGCTTCATTGCTAATTGAATGCTCTTTAGAAAATGAAATATTTGAATCCAATGCATTGGGACTCGCCGACTGGTCCATATTATACATTAGTTCACTGTCAAAGTTAGTGTAGTTGGCGTTTGTATCGGGATCACATATACTATTTACTGCTTGGGACAGGCTCACACGATCCATGTAGTCCTATGCGAATAAAATAATAGTATTACTGTTCATGTATGAGAAATAACTAAATAATATACAGATCAACTATTGAAATAAGTTCCGTACGTTCCATATTTTTTTTGTTTTAAAAGGATAATTCTATTTTTCTCAAAGCATACCAGTTGGAATTATTCAAGACAGGAGTGAATAGACACTTTCTAGGCAAGCGCTTTACATCCTAGGTTACAATCATGAGTTGAGTATTTAGTCAAATGCGAGCCTATGACTATTTAAAATGTGTATATGTATAATATGTAACGTACCTGCATATGTTTAGTTTGCAAATGTTTAAGCTGGTGTATAGCTTTCCGAGAGTCCTGTTCGCGGCGGAGGAGGGCGCGCTCTGCCGCGCGGCCTAGCGCGCTGGAGCCGTCCCAGGCGTTCGGTCGCTGTACAAAAATGGTTATAATTATAATATCCACTGAACAGTTCTAATATAATTGGCATCAATCATTTTTCGTGAGACGAAAACAGATAAAGTGAACGTAATTATTATGATATTCTAATTAGTCTATAAATGCTGTTACATTGTTTTACGTCACCCAGTTCAGTAATGTTAGAAAATTAATTGTATATTTTTTTAAACTAAATTAGGAATTATATGAATCAAATCGATCAGAGGAAACAATTCATTATCAGTTGTTATAAATCAATAATGTTGGGAAACAAAAAAAAATTGACGATAATACATAAATAGATTATAAATATTTCGAATAACACTACTTAAAAATCTTCCTTTTTAAATGTGCTAAAATTTATTGAAAAAAAATACGCCGCCCGAACAGGGACTTGAACCCTGGACCCTTGGATTAAAAGTCCAATGCTCTACCGACTGAGCTATCCGGGCATGATAAGCAAGTGCTAAAATGAAAACTATATTTGTATGAATATTATTTGCATTTCCCAGTTTCTTATCGTTTCGAATGCTATGTTATAAAATTTCCTTGCTAAACAAATATCCTAAGAATGACATATTACGCGAAAATCAAAATTTATGACGGCATTTTGTTAAAACTACTTTTTTAAAGCACTTTTAGTAATTAATGCCATCCGTAAATACATTAATAGATACAATGTGTATATTTAACCACGAAGATTTAAATATATATTTAAAACATAATGCGCAAATGGTACTGTGATTCTTAAATCTTAAGCCTGTTCAAGGGTACGTACGGACTAACTACTCAAAATGACTTTTCATAAATTGAAAACATCTTAACGTATGACCACGGTTTCCCTTAATTCCCAAGTTTTGGCGGTAAAACTGTTTTTATCCGCCAATCCACAAGGGATCGTGATTGGGGATGTTTAAGGTTTCTCCAGAAACGTACGAGGTCTTAAACAAATTTGAACAAATTGACCATTTCCGCTTTCGGCTTTATTTACATATGTGGAAAAATACCGGTTAGCTATTCAGTTTTACCACATTAAGTATTATTATGTTTCATATAGAAAATTCCTAACGACCGAGTGAGTACTTATTCGTCACACTTAGTCTTCACACTTGCTATTAGTAAAATATGTAATTCGCGTATAAGCTCTCGCATATGTGTATGTATGTTGCGAGTGTATAACGCTTGTTTGGGGCTATATGAAAAATCTTTTAAATCGGTAGAACATTTACCCGGACGCTGGGTCTGCCGCGCCGCGGCCGGATTGAGCGCAGGCTGTCCGCGTACTCCACGCTCCCGCCTGTGCCGTTCTCGATGTCGAACGGGATCCGCACCACCATGTCCTGACGTCGCCACGTGTGTGTTACATATCAATAGGTCACACAGTTCACTTGTTCGCACACGGCAAACGAACTGATGTGTTAAGAAACGCTTGGTGCTGTTAGCTTGTAGACAACTGACAATGCAAACATTTTCTGATCGTTTTAATACTATAGATATATAACAATTATTATAATACAATAGTTGTACAGTTCATAAATTAAGCTAAATCTATTTTTGAATGATCAGTTAGAACGGTTTATGATAGTCTATAATAATATATAGTGGAGTTTTTGTGTATTGTTATTCAAATTTTGGAAAATTTTAGAGAATTACGTCTCCGAATACGGTGTCATGTGTGGAGAGAGTTATGAATGTGGAGAAGGCGCGGCATGTCTGTAAGGATATGAATATATTGGGCACTCGGTGCTTGGATCTGGCGTGAAGATATGTACCTATATATCGAAAGATATTAGGGTGGTACAAACTTCCCACACGAATATTTCCATCTGGACCGCAATCATCTCCATGTTTAAAATGGCGTGTTTGAATGTACTCCTGATTACGATGTCGCTCATTAGTGGGAAGAATCATTTACAGTACTAGTAGAAATAGTAGTAGAAGTAGTAACAGACGTCGAGCATAAACCTGTACTCAACAATATAGTATTTAGCATCAAAACTCATTAGCGTTTGTAACTATCGTAAGTATATCGTTTGGGTTATGTTCATAACCTGAAACTAATTGTACCTCTTGTAAGGACGAGCGACTGGCTATGAAATAGAGCATTCAAATTATTATTAAAACAGAATGTAACACGTAGAAAGTGCAGTAAACGGCATCGTTAACGTTCAATGAAATAATTTACTATTTAAAATTCCTTAACAAATCAGCATAGTCATAACCACTAAAGGAGTATTGGTACTTAAAATGTGTATAGTTTATAATTTACGCGTTACACATTCAAATTTGTACCTTGTTAGTTCGGTTAAGGTTGTCCGTAGTCTGCTGACCTACACTCGGTGCTAGGGCGGAGGGCGGTGTTTTCGGTTTGTCCTTGTAAAAATAAAACCGTTTCAAATAATCGAAGAATTCTAAATGATCATCATTGCGTTGTATACAAAATTATCCTATTATTTTTAATACCAACATTTTTAATACCAACTGTGTTTTGTAAAATATAACGTAACATCATGTCTGTGATACCTGAAGAGGGAAGCGAATCAGTGTAGTTAGTACACTCCCACGTTTCACTATGGAATAGGTGGAGAGCCTGTCATGTACCGGGCAGATATCCACACTCCGGGTTACTACTACGGGTAGAAACTCATAGAAAAATTCAATAGTGCCTAACCTGAAATTTGAATACAGGGACTCTCCATCAGCATATTATAGAAAATATTTAAGATCGAATTGTTCTAACAATATTATAATCTACATGTATATTATCAGATTTAAAATAAAGATGGTTGATAATATTACCTGATTATGAAGATCGATAAGGGATTGGGGTGGCCGGTTTATAACAACCGGGGGTGTGAAAACAGGTAGTTCACCTTCAGTGCAAAAAGAACAGAATATATATTATTAACTGTATTTATACTATTTCTTTATTTTAACACTTGTAAATTAACTTCTAGAAAACTTACTTTGATTAGTAATACCCAATCCTTCTTTAGTTACTTTCGATAAACCTTTGATCTTCAAAAACTGTGCCGCGGAAACCAGTTCGTCCAAATTTTCTTCGAGACATTGTGTTTTGCCACAGTACATAAACTCCACCAGTGATTTGAGCACGCTAAACCTCATTTTCAGTATGATCAAAGGCTCACCGGCTTGTTTTTGTAAAACCTCCTACAATGTGTAATAAACTTTTGATTCAGTCGCCATAACACATGCATGGCATTACGAAGAGTTATTTTTCATTTTGTTGGAGTGAACTTTACCTGAAAGTAAGCACTGCTGGCAGCAAGAACGGCTTTGTGAACGCGCAAAGTGTGCGAGCTACACATAAGTGTCATGTCCACTAACGATTGCATTTGTAATAGTTTCCCAAATCGCGACATTAAATGCTCGGAATAATCCTCGTAATGAAGACTATACCTTATAGGAGCCATTTCCGATGCTCAGATTGAAATTATTGAAACAAACATGCACAAGTCTTGTTGCAATCCTGTCAGCTTATGAAATCTGATAGGTAAAACAATTGAATTGTGGGCATGATATTAAAAACTGACGTTGTACAAACATAGAACACGTTTTACATGCCAGCACGCGCCATTGTAGAGTTGGGACTTTTTTTTGTTACCTAATTTAGGTTGACAATTGAGTGATTGAGTGTTTGAGTTGGTTTTGATTCTAATTCCATTTTTTTTAACGTTGCTATTGGTGACAAGGTTAATAAATAATTCAAATGGATTAGTTTGTGGCATTCTTTTAATTATTTAAAAAATACAGAAAAAATAGTAAAATGTTAGAAAATGAATTTATTACAAATTTGTATTTCTCAAAATAACACAGGCAATATCGACAAACGACAATACCTATGAGGTAACAAAAAAAAAACTAAAATTAAAAAAAAAAAACAGAACTTTAATGTAAATTAATATCTATCACAGACTAATTAAGTACTGAAAACGGGACAAAAATATGTAAGTGGGTACAGTTTTATTATTAATGTAAATATTAATTATAATCAGACCATGGACGCCAGTACGCGTAAAAATGAATACTAAGAAAACTAAGCAAAATTAAATATAGAACAATTGATTTTTTCGTATGGAATGTACATTTATTATGTAGGAATGTTTCGATTTGTTCATAAGGCACTTGGAACAAATACAGTGAGATCATGGTCAGACGATTTTTTTAAACCAGATAACACCAAAGATTACCATAAATAAAATTATGAAAACTCCACAGAAAACACTTGTACACGCGTATGTCTAGATTAAATCTGAGAATGGTACAATTAATTCATATTTTCCATGTAGCTACTAATGAAAATATTTAATAAATATAATATGTTTACTATAATCACATTCACAATATAAATTACACAGTGAATACATACTTAAGACGACAGAGGACACTGGTACAGATCTAAGAGCTTAAATCAGAATAAAGTAAAATTGATTTAAATATCCTTACCATGGTTATTATTACATTACATGGATACTGCAAGAACAATCAAAATGTGACGTTCTTATATATACATATATCTATCATAAGACATCTACTAACAACGGAATGAGTTAAATGCCATAGCGGGAACCTAGTTGCCAGATGCTCTCACACTATCCATATACTATACATACATATATACGTGGAACACATTTAAATACAAATTTGTAACACTTCCAATACTTTTAGTATCGTCTTAGAAATCGGTTCTTATACAAGTACAATACCTAGCTTTTACATTTTACCCTTACCTCCCTACGACGAAGCTCATAGATGCTGTGGCGCAGCCGCAAAGCATTCGCGACCTTCTTACGTCATTTAAATACACATTGGAACACATTCTGATTATCTGAGATAGGATTCTATTTGCGTCTAGAACAATTGTACGTTCCAAATTCAAAAATTGTCCGCTCCAAAGATAAACAAAACCTAGGTACATTTCCACAGTAAATTTGTTAGTAAATTGAAATGTAGTGTTTAATTAAAAGTAGAATCAATTCGAATCACTTCTTCACATCAAATTGGCAATTTGGAGTTTTCTAAATATGAGTCCAGAATCCAACACAAAGGTCAGATTCGTTATTACGATTTTCTTTAGAATTCAAAGACAATATTACTCGGGGTTTTTTTGTACCATTAGTAATAATCATGCAAACGAACCCGCAGTAATAATTCATATCACAACGTTTAAAAAAAGGCGGGAACTTAAACAACAATTACTTTGTACCTATTACTAGACATGAACATTAACAGTTAGAATTACAATATTTAATTATTATTTTTACCATAATGTACTTTAATATTGTCACACTAATACAACGAATTATAAAATTATATTCCATCCCAGATACGGCAGAACAAACAAAACAGTTACAGCCATCGACTTCGATTTGATATAAAATCAATTTATACTTTAATTTGCGTTTAAATCCAATATTTATAGAAAAATATCCTTACACAGACAGTATATTTTCCGTTCCTTAACACTATTGTTCGAAATGATTGTTTACGTTTGGTGAGTACAAGCTTGAGTGACGAAAAGAAAAAAAAACACTAACAAAATATTTCACAACCTTGAGATGAAGTAGTATTTTCCAGGGGTTTTGATGAAAATTGTAATTGTAAAAACTATTCAGCTGTAAACCAATCAATTCACCGTAAGATATTGAAATACTTATACTGACCAAACATAAAGGTATTATATCAACATATTTATTACGTAATATTTTATCCTTGGAGAATGAATGGTGCGAAGTATATTTTAATAGATATTTATTCACTTTAAACAGATTGACATATTAATTGACAGCTATCCGCGTGAATAAAATATTTATATAAGCATACCGTTTGCGCGCCTCGTGCGCACGCGCATCTTCTAGTTACAATCGTAAGAAATATTATTCAAGCATTGTTTATGTTGATAATACAGATACATAGAGCCTATCAAATAAAAACGATTTTAAAATAAGTAAACAAAATACAATTATATGTCATTAATATAATAAAATAATTATATATGAACACTTTACATAGGTACGAGTAAATTTGTACAATAGGTACATAGTATGTAGAAAAAATAGAGATTCATTTATAGAGATCGTTCAGTAAAACGAAACCATTGCCAGCCGAGCTACCGTTGAATATTCAGTATGGCTTAATAAAACAAAATATATTGGTGTTTACATATGAATTTGTTAGAACAGAATATTAACAGAATTATATATGTATGTAACAATTTATTTCCGAATTATCTGCACACCTTAGAGTTCTGAAAAAAAAATTTATTCTCTAAGGCGTGTGGAGTCTTTCAACCTGCATTTGGCCAGCGTGGCTGACTACGGCCTTAACCCTTCAAGAGCGGAAC
This sequence comes from Jemadia pseudognetus, assembly GCA_018244755.1. Taxonomy (NCBI): domain Eukaryota; kingdom Metazoa; phylum Arthropoda; class Insecta; order Lepidoptera; family Hesperiidae; genus Jemadia; species Jemadia pseudognetus. Next base: position 9,997 of record DWTO01001489.1, read on the forward strand.
GATAAAAGGGTAGGACAAAAAAATTAAAAAAATGTCATAATCGACATATTGTGTCTATATTAAAAAAAAGACAGTCGTAAAATGAGCGCATTGATTTTTTAAAGTAAGAAGTGCTTTACATCACTAGCCCTGCGTCGGATGTTGTGCGACACGTCTCATCGTGGGTACGCGTCCTTATGGCATTGTGAGTTAGATTTTAATTCGCAAATAAAGTTTCGGTCCTCTTCCTCAATACTTTTGAAATAAATATACACGCCAGAGGATAGAAATATTAAAATTATAGTTACATCGAATATTATTTACCAACGTAGTTGTTACCATCTCATATTTTTCGTTCTCGTCTGAAATATGTTACGTTAGCGTTTCAACGGTAGCTTTTAAGTACTGCCCTTTAATAGCCGAACGAGCAGCGAACGGGCAACGAACTGAGCAATGGTCTGTTTTAGTGCCAGGTTACGTTAGTACTTATATCAAAAGCAAATTACAATATTTACATCGGCCGGCAAATACGTACACCTCGCGAATATCTAATATACACATGGATTAAACATTACTCGCGCACGCTCCGGGGACCGCTCTAAGCGTCCGCGGCGGGCGCGTGCGGCGCGTGCGGCGCGGGCGGCGCGGCGTCGGGCGCGGCGTGCTTGAGCTCGCCGAAGGTGTAGGAGGCGCGCGGCGCGGCAGGGCGCGCGCGGCGCTGCGGCGGCCAGCAGAAGGGCTGGCGCGGCTCGGCGCCCGCCGACATGGGCATGGCCAGCTGCAGCCGCGAGCGCGCGAGCTCGTTGTCGCTCAGCTGCCGCTTGAGCTTGTGCTTGCCCAGCACCAGCTGGAAGCCGCGCAGGCTGTCGGCGGGCGGCGCGGCGCGCAGCTCGGCCTCGCTGCGCTGGCGCCGCAGCTGGGCCGCGGGCGCCGCGTCGGGCGCGCCGGGCCGCGCGGCCTTGTCGACTAGACTGTTGTGCCGCGGCGACCTGCCGGCGGCCTGCCGCGGCCGGCTGCTGCCCGACGAGCTGCTGGTATGGGTGGCGCAGCCGTCGGCGGGCGCCGGCCCGTCCCCGCGCAGCGTGTCGATGACGCTGTAGACGTGCTCCAGCTCGTCGGCGCCGAGCCGCGCGCGGCTGACGTTGCTGGTGCTGTGGCGGTGCGCGCGCACGTGGGCGCGCGGCAGGTGTCCGTGGCTGGCCTGGCGCGCGATGACGGCGCCGCTCTGGCGCCGCGGCATGCTGCAACTCTTGGGAACGAAGGCGTCCTGCGTCATAACTAAGTTCTCGTACACGTGCGTGTTGTTGTCGAGTTCTTCCTGAACTATTAAATTCTGTTTACTTTCAGTAGTGTCTCTTTTCTGGCCGACTGAATTACTCTTTTTGTGCCCGCTTCGAATCTTAATATCGGGTATCTTTTTACCTAACTTACAATCGCTCGCACTGCGCGGCAGTAAATTGGCGTATCCGTGATCTACGTTTTCTGGAGTTTGTGACTCTTCAGCTTTGAGAACGTTGGGTGGTACGTTTTCGGGAATGTTCTTCGATGCATTGGAATGTTTCGAAAGTTTAGTAGACGGGTTGAGTTTTGCAGGATCGACGGCGCAAGTTTGTTGTGGTAATACGTCGTGGCGTTTCCTGTCTAAATCAGGCTTCGACGATTTGTCGAGGACCACTTTCGTTTTGTCGCTCTTGCAAATTTTGACACTAAATCGGAACGGCGGCTTGAACACGACCTGCAGCCGGGTCTTCTCGCCAGATAAGAGATTGGTCGCGCTCTTCGACGGTCTGGTCTTTCTGGCCGTTTTACCGACCGGCCGGTGCGCCGCGCGCTCGCTGAGCCCCAGCGGAATGGATTTCGATTTTGGAATGGCGGGCGGCTGCGGAGAACTGAGAAGCCACTTTTGGACCTTAGTTAACGCCTCGGTGTCCTTGGTGGGGGACGAGGGGTGTTTCTGCATGGAACTATAGTCAATGGTTTCCTTCTTCACCTTCAGTTTACGCTTTTTAACTTTATTCTTGTGCTTCGATAGAATCACATGCTTTGGGGCTTTCCCTTCTGCATTTGTCACTATTAGTGTATTTTCTTTTGTTAGTTTATGAGCTTCGTCTATTTTCGGCTGAGCGCTTGGCTTCTGTAAACAAAACATTTTCATGTTATTAGTTTATTTAATATTATATATATTAAGTAAACAGATTAAGTTATACGACTACATACTCGTTTCTTGACGGGATGGGCGGGGGACGCTTTGTCCCCTTGCTTTTGATGATCTTTCTTGCTGCGGTATGCCCTAGTACGGAGGGCGACCTTTTTCTTCAGAGGAACTTTGGACCTATAATAATATACAATGTACATATAACACAAATTAAGTTAATATAATATCACTAAAGTGTCTTATGAAGTATGCAAGAAGAACGTGAGTTATACTCGTGTACTTATTGAAGTTTTATAGTCGTACAGAATACAGTCCATGTTTTATTATAATTTATATAATCCTAATAGGATACGCAGGGCGCACAGAGTTATGAATGATAATAGTATATATAGAAGTCTTCTGCTCCTTGTGCGTCAGTCGTTCCGTGCTATCCGACCCCCCGTCAGGTGCCCCTGGGGGGCGCGTGTGGGGGAGGGGGGGGGCGCAGTTACCGCACAGCCGTGTGCACGATGAGCGCCTGGTCGGCGTCGGGCAGCCGCACCGTCTCGGTGGTGGACGAGTGGATGATGGTCACCGACTTCAGCTTCTTGCCGCGCCGCCCCAGGAACCGCGTGCTCACCACCTGCGCATATTTCACATTTATTAAGTTAGTGCTGATTTAGACTTGTAGAATATAAGCTTAATAAAATTTCTAATCATATTTATTTGTTAATGTTACGGTTAACTATTAACAATTTGTGTTTATTGCAACTTAAAACAATTTTATTTTTACGCTTAAGTTTTATGGACCTATAATGATAGATAGATAGATAGTACTTTGCGACATGTTATCAAATATTTGTGTATGAGTAAATAATAGTATGGAATTGACATAGTTTACATAGGAGCCAATATAGCATTTTTTTACATAAGCGTATGAAAAAACAATGACAAATAATGAGTCATGTTATATTTGTGACACATTCAATTGAGACTGATCATGATAATGATTCAATTTAAATACGAATGAAATATTACAAACGCCGCTCATAAACTTAGATTTTAAGAGTTTTAATATCCTTCTGACCTTTCCGACACTAATTCTATTGAGTCCTTCCAAACGCTGTACAATTTTGAATCGACTGAATTCGAACAATAATTGATTCTTTCTTTAAATTCAAAATTGTTTCCAGCCGGAAGGGTCGCAACGTCTGGAGAAACGATCCAATGAGAAAAATGAAACGAAAATGTTGCCCGATGCGGTTATTCGTAACTAGCTTTTTGTAACTAGCACATCATGAAATATGACCACACTTCTAGCTCTTATACCAAGTAACTTCTATACCTTGTACGTCGGAATTACTGATTAACTTCGATTATAATCGCGGCGTCTAAACTGTTGCAAGATCGCTGAAGAGGAAATAAATATTGCCATCATTTAGTTGAAACAAAATAAATGTATGCGATATTTTTTTTCTGTCAAGTTATAGTAAATGCATATAAGGTAATTGTATTAACAATCAGTTAATTCATTAGTTTATAGTTTATAGTAATTCATTATTAACATAAATAACAATAGTATTAATCAGACCAATAATTAATTAATATAATATTTTTTTTATCACAGTAACCAAATATAATTACTGCATTTAACAATAGAGTAGACACGCGTATACACCGTGTGGTGGTACAATATGGTACTAGGTGGTACGTGAACGACAAGACGGGGCGGTAGAGTGGGGCCACTGACCAGCAGCGCGACGACGGCGAGCAGGATGAGCAGCACGGCGTACCAGTGGCGCAGCACCCAGCGGCGGAAGCCGGCCAGGCTCTGGTCCGACAGCAGCAGCTTGCGCAGCGTGGCCAGCGGGCCCGACGGGTCCACCTCGCGGCAGCGCTGGAACACGTCGCAGTACCTGCGCCGCGCCGCGCCTCCGCCTTAGCGGCTTGTTCTCGGAACACTTTAGCTCATTACACTGAGCATCTGATTAACTACAAATATTATATCATACTTCATATGAGACATTACTAGCTGTTTCTTTGGTAGTCAATCTGTTATTGTAATGTCCTTGTACACTAATGCTACATAGGAATAATAATTTCTGACATGTTGCTTCAATCTTAACTGTCATTAACTTGTATAATACTGTTTTATCTGTGTACAGTTACATTGGTATGTACAATGCAAGTATGTTATGTTGGACGTGAGTGCGTGACGTGACGCCGCAGGCACGGCGCCGCTAGTACGAGGTAGTGCGAGTGGGGTACCCGTTGTAGTCGTTGCAGGGCGTGCCGGGCTTGGCGTACATGTCGGGTACGTCGTAGGGCGGCGCGTTCCAGCGGAAGGAGGACTGGCAGGCGCCGCCCGCGCGCCGGCAGCACAGCTCGCAGGCCGCGCGCGCGTCGTCGCCGCGCGCCGCGCACTGGCACGACTCCAGCCCGTACGCCAGGCAGATGGAGCCCGTGCACTCCTGCGGGCCACCACACGCAGCCGGTGAACAGGCAGACCAGTGTAGTACGCGCGCACGTTGCATCAGCTATGTTTACGTCTCACTGCAGAATGCGTGGTAATCCTCTTGCCGTATATTGGGCACGTTCCCAGACTTAGAGCCAGTGCTGGGAAATCTAAATTACAAATAATCCGGTAGTGCCCAACTCGGGAATCGATCCCGTGACCTTCCGATCGGCAGTTGCCCTTGCAACCAACACGACCGACCAATGAAGCAGACAATATTGAAAACGTCCAATTGTCCCGTTATCAGCTAAATGATGAGTGTTAGTAGAGCGTACCCCCATGAAGCAGACGAGCTCCTTGTCGCAGCGCGTGCGGTTGGGCTTGTGGCGCGAGGCGGGGCAGGCGGCGCGGCGCCCGTCGCAGTGCGCGGCGTCGCGGCAGCCGTTGTCGGAGCGGCACTTGTCGCCGAACTTGAGCGTGCACGACGCCGTGCAGCACGGGCCCTGCGCGCCGCGCCCGCGTACACCGACAACATAGCAACACCGCGTCAGAGGAGCGCAGCGCGCCACCACGTCTCGCACGGGATGTCATACGTCCCGCCATGGATTAGGGGTCACAAATACAACATGCGAAAAAATATATTCATATATACGATAAGGCACACCGTACTGGGATACAGGGTGTCGTAAGAGACGAGTAAACCCGTGGCTGGCAGATCGCGCTATGATGCGATCTGTCTACACACAACTACATGCCCTAACGCGCGTGCCCAGCGTAGGGATTATGAGCAACCCTGAGGGGAGGCCTGTGTCCAACAGTGGGCTGCAGGAGGCCAACGGCGGGCCGGCGCTGACCTGGCTGGGGCTGCAGACGCTGTGCTCGGTGAGCGTGCAGGGCTTGTAGTGCGGGCGCGCGGCCTGCGGCCGGCAGCACACGTCCGTGCACTCGGACGCCCAGCCGCAGTCGCACTCCTCGCCCTCCTCCACCACGCCGTTGCCGCAGATCGCCGGCTGCGGCTCTGCGCACGACGAAAGACCGCGTTTACTTCATAACTTCAACTTTAAAATGTTTGTCGCTTCGATGTCAGAACTCACTAATGACTAATTCGAAGGGTTTATGTTCCTTATCATTAGGTACATCGCCGTGCTAAGAAACTGATGCTACGATGTGCCTATTTAATATATCTGGTGGTGGCATTTTTATAAGTGAATCCCTACTTCACCACTGAAAATCGATTCAGTAATATTTATATTTTGTAACAATAAGGTCTTGTTTAAAAAATGATACGTAATTTGAAAAAAAAAACATGTGTCATCGTCGAGTCCAACGTCCGCTCGAGCGACGTGTGCCGACGGTGCCGCGCGGAGCAGGTAGCGTTACCGGTGAAGCAGCCCTTGGGCGAGCGCGCCTTGTTGTTGAGCACGGGGTCGATGGCGCGCAGCGAGCACGGGGAGAACTTGTTGTTGTTCTTGCGGTCGCCGCTGGTGGCGCGCGCGAACATTATGTAGTTGCCGTCCTCGCCGAACGGCGTGCACACCTCCGGGTCGTGCTGGAACCGTCACGTGG